>ML398238.1:0-45235 GCA_005239525.1 Nicotiana knightiana
CATTAAAGTTCATAAAATGCAAGGTATATAATGCTTAAAATCATGAATTCTAGCCACTCATCATCATTGTGTATGGGGATTTGGTCGCAGAACTTTAACTAGGTTCCGAGGTCATCGAGGTAAAATGCGACTCCAGCTAGTAGTCAACCAAGTGTTTAGCCATAAAATGGTATAGTTGAATTTGTAACGTGGTTTATAAACAAGCTAATCAATTTGATCCTCAAATGATAAATAAAGAGAGCAAAAATAAGATTAACTGTAAGGCCCAGTAGAAATTTTTCCTAGAAACCCGGTACTTCGTGGTACCGATGTTAGATTTATGTGTTGTAGCATTGGACAGTACACTTCTAAGTTTAAGGAAAATGTTTTAAAAATGTGTGTGTTTCTGCGGCCCATTATGCGGCCGCATAATCACTCTGCGGACCGCATAATGGCCGTAGAGTGAAGCAGAAAATTTGGCCAATTTGAGGTCAGTTTTGCGATCGATTATGCGACCGCATGAAAAAAATAATTCATATCTTTACAATAAAGAAAATTTCATAAACTTCCTCATATTATGTGTATAATTTAAAACATATTTGAAAGTAGTAATGTTAACAACTATATAAAATCATATTTTTCAAACTTTTTACAAAAATGTTCCTCTCAAAATACCATATCCAATGTATAAAACGGTATCAAGGTTGTTAAACTGGGGTCTTAGAATAACATAGTCACAAATCCTTTATAACCTAATGAATGGTCTTTATCCCTTCATGCTCATATGGATTACTACGACTCATCCTAATATTAAAGTACGGGATGTAACATAGTTAGTCACAAGTCCTCGTGGGTTCAACATCCGACTTTTAGTCACTTTATTACTTGATGACCGCGTATACTTGCATGTGCATTTGGCTGCAATAGTGGCTCCGGCGTTTTTAAGCCCAAAAGGCATAAAATTATAGCAATATGTGCCAATGTTTGTTATGAAAGAAATTCTTTCTTGATCTTTCAAGTTTATCTTGATCTGATTGTACCCAGAGTAAGCATCAAAGAAACTCATTAGTTCGTGCTCGGCCGTAGCATCAATCATTTGATTAATGTTTAGCAACGGGAATGGGCCTTTAGGGCACACCTTATTTAAATCCTTATAGTCTACACATAGCCTAAATTTGTTATTCTTCTTGGGTACTACAACTACGTTGGATATCAATTCCGGATACTTTACCTCCTGGATCGAACCGATATTGAGTAATTGGTTTACCTATTCTTTAACAAACATGTTCCTGACCTTTGCTATCGGGTGTTTCTTTTGCCTTACCGATGGAAAGTTTAGATCCTGACTTAGCTTGTGGACCACTTCCTCCAATGGGATACCTGTCATATCTTAGTGCGACCGTGCAAAGCAGTCAATGTTAGCTTTAAGAAAATTTACAAACTCTAACCTGATCTAGGGATTTAACCCTGTTCCCAAATGAAACTTCCTTTCCAAAAAGACCCGAACAAAGCTACTTGCTCGACTTCCTTTCGCGGTCAACTTGGTCGCATCTGCCTTATCTGGTACCTAAAAATATCTTGGAACCTGGTAGGACTCCGATGACTCCTTTACTTTATCGTCTTCATTCTGAAAAGGAGAAGGCATTGTTTCCTATAATTTCTATTTGCTGGACTCTTTCCCCTTGCTGTTAGAAACAATCACAACGTTCATCTCCCTTGCCGCTAGTTTGTCTCCTCTTATTTTCCTGATACCTTATGGAGTCAGAAATTTCAGCAATTGGTGATATGTTGAGGGCACAACCTTCATCTCGTGTATCCATGACCTTTTGAGGATCATGTTATAGCCAATGTCTCCATCTACCACTTCGAACATGGTGGTCTTTGTTACACCTTCAACATGAGTGGGTAGAGAAATCTCTCCTCGGGTTGTCACGCTTGTCAAGTTGAAGCCAACTAGGAGCTTTGTCACCGGAACGATGTTCCCATATAATTTCTCTTGCTCCAAACTCTCCATTTTATGATGTTTGTTGAACTTCCTAAATCAAACAAAACACGCTTAATTTTGAAATCTAAAACATTGAGAGGGATTACCAAAGCGTCATTGTGTGGAAAAAGAAGTCTGTCAGCATCCTCCTCTGTGAAGGTAATGCCGTCCTCCGAGAAATTCCGTACTCTCTTTTCGTGAGTCACTGATATTTTATTTTTCTTTGGAGCTAAAAAAGTTACCCCATTGACCTCGCTCTTGTCACGACCCAAACCGATGGGCCGCGATAGGTACCCGGTACCTTACTCAATTGAGTACCAACGTACCTTATTTTTCTTATCGTACTATCATTGGTAAATGTGCCAGAGAGGTTGTCGTGAGATAAGCAGAATAAATATGAGAGAATACTAGACATAGAACGACCCAACCTGATATAGAAACTTACATACGTGACTATAAGGCCAACATGATCATTCGTAAACTCAAAATAGAGGGCGACAAGGCCATAAAAGGATTCGTATACATGACATCTCTCTAAAGACTATAAGAGTACATACTTATCATAAAGGTCGGGACAGGGCCCCGCCATACCAAAATATACGCGTCCAAATCATAGTGACCAAACAAGAAACTCCGAAGCAAATGGAACGCACCAACATCGTCCGCTGAGCTGATATCCGACTTGGAGGACTCTTAACCTGTCTATCGGGACCCGCGTTCATGAAACGCAGTGTCCCCAGGAAAAATGGATGTCAGTACAAATAATGTACCAAGTATGTAAGGAATAGAAATCAGTAAATAATATACATGAGAGAAACAAGGAGGAAAAGACTCAACATGTATATCTGAATAACTCTGAGAATCATTTAATATTATAATGTCATGCATATATGTACAAATGGCATACCATGCATGGGTATATGCGTTCATAACATAATCAAGCCTTTGAGGGAATCCCATCATATTATTTCGGCCACTGTGGGCAAATCATCAATGTATACCAACTGATCAGGTGGTAGTGCGCATATAACGCCGTAACTTTTTACCATATCCCATATACATATTTATACATATATATACGCATATATAATACCATATAGTCATGGGTCAATGTACATTTATAAATGAATGCAATGCATGAGAAGTACGTCAATAAACTCTCTCGGAATGTCATAAGACCATTATGCCTTTGAGTAACATCATGAAGTAAAATTTATCAACTTACGTATTTTCTGAGACCCATGAACAGATGATAATATAATAGGACACACGGGGAATCAAGAACATAATCATCTCTAGCATTTTTATGAATAGAGTCATTTATGGAAGTTGTGCATTTTCTCGTATCGTTTGTATTATGTGAATCATGCCAAAAAGACAGAGGGGATAGCCTTAAATACCTGAGCTTATTCTGTTGACAATCCCTCTAACACACGTTAATTGTGACAACATGGTAAAACGAATCAAAGTAGGGGAAAATCCGTATGATATTCTTGAGAAGGATTGCATCGTACTCCCTTAGAATCGCAAAATTCCGTTTCTATTACGCAGTATAATTTTGTATGAAATTTTTCTTAACCAAGAACTCACGGTGCTAATATAATATGGAGTCTCGTTGAATTTTCGAATCCCCTCCAAATGAGTTTTTGATACCAATTGAAGACAATTATAAGGATGACTAATATGAACTTTCCTTCTACGTGTTTGATGGCTAAGAGTATTGACCATTTGTCTTCCTCCGAAATTCAAGAGCCATAAGACCTTTCTCCACTTGTTGCCACGTGGGGGGCTTTTTCCCCACCTATTAATTATCCACAAATCCTTAATTACATGGTTAATCTCCCATTAAACTAATATTTAACCAATTACCCACATAATTAAGAATTATCTCAAATTACTTAATATACTACTTATTTTTAACATACTTTATACATCATACCATCATAGTCATGTGGTACCTTGTATAGCACTAGTCCATAAATACAAGGTATTATAGCTCGAACCGTATTTTATCCCAAATTGTTAAACTTCGACGAAACTTATTTTCTTCGATTCGCTTACCCTCTCACTTTCACGAATTTACTTATCACTTGTTTGAAATAGCATAATACTTAAAATCTCAAAATAATCTCATTCCCGAATTTATGTTGATTAACTTACTACGAGACTTTAACGTACGAAAGTACGGGATGTAACATCTCATTTCTGAGCTTTTATCAATTTACTTATGGAGTACTTTCACATACGAAAACATGGGGTGTAACATCATTCCCCCTGTTGGAAAATTCGTCCTCAAATGTTTACTGGTGCACTGATAGATCTTAAGGATGGTTTTAATACTGTCCTTTCCATCTAGGGAACTGTTCTGTGAATAAATCCAAAGGCCAAGGAATTTCCCCCTTTAGGTCTCTTTCTCACACCATGACTTGTGTTCGGAATCCTTTCAATCTCGTAACCGTTGCTACCTTCTGTCATGCATCCTATACCACTTTTTTTTTCTTGTATGTGTGCCTATGCTACTCTTCCCTCCAACTTTTTACTCCAGTTTTTAGCCACTCTCTAGGCCTCATTTTGTAAACATATATAGAGCTTGCGAGATGTCCCTCTGGGCATCTATAGGTATACTGATGTTCTTCGCTGAACTTATGAATATTGTTTATATCTTGTTTCATAGACCCGGTTATCTATCCGCATGATTTTACTTCATCTAGGTAGGTCATACAACACCATAACTCTTACTTCGATTTATCGTTGTTGAGGTCTGCTACCAAATTCCAGCTTACTCTTGTTGCTTATCCCATATGTACAAATCTAAGTCCTTTAATGCTTCCTCATTACTGTTTATCTCAAGAATGATGGCCTAATATATACTAAAAATAGAGGGCGACAAGGCCATAAAATTATTCGTATACATGACATCTGTCTGCAAGCCTCTAAGAGTACATACTTATCATAAAGGTCGGGACAGGGCCCCGCCATACCAAAAAATACACGTCTAAATTATAGTGACTAAACAAGAAACTCTGAAGCAAATGGAGTGCACCAACATCTTTCGCTGAGTTGATAGCCTACTTGGAGGACTCTCAACCTGTCTATCGGGACCCGCGGGCATGAAACGCAGCGTCCCCAGGCAAAAGGGACGTCAATACAAATAATGTACCGAGTATGTAAGGAATGAAAATCAGTAAACAATAGACATGAGAGAAACATGGAGTAAAAAACTAAACATGTATATCTAAATAACTCTGAGAATCATTTAATATTATAATGTCATGCATATGCATATAAATGTCATACCATGCATGGGTATATACATTCACAACATCATCAAACCTCTGAGGGCATCCCATCATATCATTTCGGCTACTGAGGAAAAATCATCAACGTATACCAGCTGATCAAGTGGTAGTGTGTATGTAACGTCGTAACCTTTTCCTATATCCCATATACATATTTATACATATATATATACGCATATATAATGCCATATGGTCATGGGTCAATGTACATGTATAAATGAATGCAATGCATCAGAAGTACGTCAATAAAATCTCTCGGAATGTCATAAGACCATTATGCCTTTGAGTAACATCATGAAGTAAACTTTATCAACTTACGTATTTTCTGAGACCCATGAACAGATGATAAAATAATATGACACGGGGAATCAATAACATAAGCATCTCTAGCATTTCTATGAATAAAGTCATTTATGGAAGTTGTGCATTTTCTCGTTTCGTTTGTATCGTGTGGATCATGCCAAAAAGAAAGAAGGGATAGCCTTAAATACCTGAGTTGATTCTCTTGAAAATCCCTCAAACACACGTTAATTGCGACAACACGCAACAACGGATCAAAGTAGGGGAAAATCTGTATGATATTCTTGAGAAGGATTGCACCGTACTCCCTTAGAAACGCAAAATTCCGTTGCTATTACACAGTATAATTTCGTATAAAATTTTGCTTAACCAAGAACTCCCAGTGCTAATATAATATGGAGTCTCGTTGAATATTCAAATCCCCTCCAAATGAGTTTTTGATACCAATTGAAGACAATTATAAGGATGACTAATATGAACTTTCCTTCTACATGATTGATGGCTAAGAGTATTGACCATTTGTCTTCCTCCTAAAGTCAAGAGTCATAAGACCTTTATCCACTTGCTTCCACGTGGGGGGCTTTGTCCCCACCTATTAATAATCCACAAATTCTTAATTACATGGTTAATCTCCCATTAAACTAATAATTAACCAATTACCCACATGATTAAGAATTATCTCAAATTACTTAATATACTACTTATTAACACACTTTATACATCATACCATCATAGTCATGCGGTACCTTGTATAACACTAGTCCATAAATAACGGATATTATAGCTCAGACCATATTTTATTCCAAATTGTCAAACTTCAACGAAACTTATTTTCTTCGATTCGCTTACCCTCTCACTTTCAAGAATTTACTTATCAGTTGTTTGAAATAGCATAATGCTTAAAATCTCAAAATAATCTCATTTCCGAACTTATGTCGATTAACTTACGACGAAACTTTAACGTACGGAAGTACGGGATGTAACATCATTTTTGAGATTTTATCAATTTACTTATGGCGTACTTTCATATACGAAAACATGGGGTGTAACATCATTCCTCCCTTTGGAAAATTCGTCCTCGAATGTTCACTGGTGCACTGATAGCTCTTACGGATGGTTTTAATACTGTCCTTTCCATCTAGGAAATTGTTCGTGAATAAATCCAAAGGCCAAGGCATTCCCCCCTTTAGGTCTCTTTTGTGAATATTATCGTTCTACCATACTTTAGCTTGTGACCTAAATATATCTATTTATACTACTCGCAACCTTCCTTCAACTTGCCTGCACCATAGATTTCCTTATTTTATTCTGGAACATTAAGCGAGACATCACATCGTCTCTAACTCTTCTTTTATTCTCATTAATAGGCCTATCGATAACTAGAAACCATAGGCTGGAAGATATGCCACTGACGATGCCGCTATCATTCCTAGATATTGAATCCTCGTGCTTCTAGCCTTCTATCCGAAGTATGGACTATTCACAACCTTCCACGTTTGAGAATCTCGTACGTTTTTCACCTTTACCTTACTTACCTTAAAATCTCGTATCACATCTTCTACCTCTTTCATGACCTCCCTTCCACATAGGTATAATTCACATCCACAATTTGAAGCTCTATTATAATACTTGCACCTCTGGTGCATACACAATCCCGTGGGAGCTTCAGACTGGATTCTTATGAGGCTGTTACTTTTCTAACTGGCTTTATCGTAGATCTGTTATTGAATCTGGCTACTGTACTATCTCTTTTGTACCTATGATATTTAAGAGTGATCATGAAATGTTCTCAATCATGAGGTCTATAATTTTCTTGGTCCAATAATCAGTCTCCTTATTTACTTAGTTGATGTAACTCTTTAGTTTCCTCTTCCCTCTGATCAACCTTTATGTAGGCTTAAGCTATCTTCCGATCTGTGGCTCATGGTATTGGTTATTACTTTTTCCTTTCATGGAAGCTATGGAATATTCGTGATACCACAATTCATCCTTTTGTCTATAACTTGGACTCAATTCTTTCTTTTAACTTATACAGAGTCTTCTATGGATGTATAATTGTCAGCATATATGCTACATGAATAATATTCCAAAATCTTAAGTGCGTTCATAGTGTAACTAGCTCTGGATCATTGGTCAAATAATTCATTTCGTTCCTTCTCAACTTTCTTTAAACGCAAGCTATTACTTTTCCTGGTCTTTCTGCCCTTTGTTGCGTGCATACTTGTCTTATCTTGGCGCTCACGAATACTAGAATCCCGTGTAACCCATATGATGTCGAATATCACTTACTTCATGTTCATTAGCTACGATAGATGCCACTTTCTTAGGGAGTGCATACAATGTTGTAGTGAGACTGTTTTTACATGACCATTTTTTCTTCAAGTTACTATGCTTAGGTTGAAGCCTTCTTCCTTATTTCCTCAGCTAGTCTTTCATTGTAGTACTTAGGGAGGATCCTCTAACTTTTGTAAGGCTGCGAGCTCATTATATTGAATACTCAACGGAATTTTTGATGTCCTTCCTCGGCGATAATTATCCGTAGTTACTTACCTCTACGCCCTTGCACTTATAGGGTTGCCTCCGAACTAAAGTTTTGATTGTCTTTCCAGTGGCACTCTCTTTTATTTTTGTGGTACTCATATGGTACCTTTAACTATCCCAACACCTATCTGAATATATCTCAAGTATTACAATGTCATTACTACAAGGCTGAATTCACTATATTGGGTTTTACTATGTTTATCTTGCACGATCTGCTGATTTGTCTGTAACCTCTAGTATAGCCATAACTAGGCTCTTCCTGAATCAACTAATAACTACTCGTTGTCCCCTTCTCATATCAATATTTCGCATAATATTTCTTAGGTTACTCACTTTGTGTTAACTTACCTCTCGTACTGGCTCCTTATTTATTAATAACATCCCAGGCCGGAACCCTTACTTCCTCTCCTTGACATCGTGATTGCTTTATTTTCTGGAAACGTAGCATATACGTTGGAGTTGAATAAGTGTAATCTCATCCCTTTCTTTTGGAACCGGATCACAAATTCTCGCAGCAGCTTGAATTTGCCCTGTGAAATTCTGAATATGTCTGCCTTTTTGGCCTGAACCTTTCTTACCCCAGCATAGGCCTTAATGAACAAATATGCTAGAATTTTAAAAGAATCAATTGAATGCTCAAGTAAGAGGGAGTACCATGTCAGGGACCCCTTCGTGAGGGTTTCACCAAACTTTTTCAACAGAACCGACTCGATCTCATGTTGATCCAAATCATTTCCTTTCACTGTCGTGGTGTAGGTTGTGATGTGATCATATGGATCCGAAGTCCCATCATACTTTGGCATGTCTGGCATCTTGACTCTCTTTGGAATTATTTCTGGTGCTGCACTTGGCTTAAACAGCAACTGCGTGTACTTTTTTGAATCTGGACCCTTTAACACTGGTGGCACGTCCGTAATTTGATCCATCCGAGTGTGAAACTCCTTCGTCTTTTGATCCATTCATTCGTTAATTTCTCTCATGAATCTCATGAGCTCGATTTTGAAAGGATCACTCCCGTTGTTATTCCCAGATCCTCTACCGGTCCCACCAGCTTCGTTGAAATTGACTTCGCCCCTTGGAGTGTTGTTATCGGTTCTCTGAGATGTTAGATTTGGGGAACACTGGGAGGACTCAGGCCCCTTCCATTCGTGTTATTGGAAGAACCTGACAATGCTTGTTTTAATTCCGTCATCACCCGATCCTGCCCTAGATGGTGATCCATGATTTCTCTCTATTGTTCCCTCAAGAGTTTGACCATCTCCACAACATGTTCCTCCTCTGCATCATTAGGAGTTGGGTCACGCACATGTTGAGGATACTGACCTTTGAGAACCGGGTTGTCTCGTCCCCTTCATTGTGGGTCATGCTGATTGAGTCATCATGTTGGGACAATTCTTCTCGTTCATCGTATGCTTCAACATTGTGTGTGATGTTTGTATACGGTAGAACCAGGGAAGTTCGATTTTGAGGCTTCTACAGCGTTTCAAGCATCGGCCTCGATTGTATCGGAGAAGAAGTCGAAGTTCAACCCCGAAGTGCATTCCTCGAGGACGTACCCCGAGGGATCGAAATACCTCGAGGAAGGATAACATATCAAAGACCGTCATGGAAAAGTGGGAAGTTCCAATAGGCACGTGGTTAAAGCTGACCAAGTCTTCAAGAATAGTACAAGTCCGTACCATGACAATGAATAGATGTACCAACTACATTTCTTTGTACTAATTGCATATGTACTATGTTGGGATTCCCTCTCCTATATAAAGGGGACCCTTGTCATTTTGTAGGACACATGATATTCAATACAAGAACAAGAACATTCTCTGCTCCTTAACTCAAACATTCTCTACAATTGCTCTATTAATTTATTGACTTTCATTTATTGTGTTCATTAATTGTTCTTCATTTATTACTCGTTATTTATCTTAAAGAGTCCATCTTCGAGGCCTTCAATACTATTGTCTTCAACAGCCCCCTGTCAAGCTCTTAAGCTCGTCCTCGAGACCCACTCCGGCCAAGCTCGAGACCCCGTCTCTCACCTGCTCGGTTTGCACAATCTCATTATCCTTCGCTCTTATCTCATTTTCTTACCTCCCACTTAGCAACTATTTCCTAAACAACCGGCATTAAAATAGATCACATATTTTTAGAACCACAAAATCAAGTATAATTGTAATTACCATTTTCCAGGTAAACAGTTTGGCGCCCACCGAGGGGCTAAAAATAATAGTGATTATTTTAATACTCATTTTCTAAAAACACAAGTTATTCTTTACACTTTTTCTTGTCCAAGAACCTTCAATTTCAGGTCAGAAAATGTCTAACTCAGTGAATGCACATGAAAACAACGATCCTGAGGATCGTGGATAGAACGACACGGCTACTTCAGGTGCCGGTGTACCACTGCAAAACCCTGAGATGGCACCAGTGCAAATCCCCATCGATAAAGGCTCACGCAACGCTCTGAATATCAATAAAATCTCCATACATAGGGAACGGAGAAGACCGACACAAAGCATGGAGAACTCTGGCTCGAAAAGAAGCGGCCCGATCAATCAACAAAAGGCATCTTCGAGAATTTCTCGACGATCGAGTCAAGAAGCATCTCCGAGAAAGAGAATTGAACTGGAAGAATGGTCCAGAAGAATACCAGCATGCCATTCACGTTATTATTGAGAAACCGATGTCCCGCACGAACCCGTGCTCAAACGGGCCAAAGTTCCCATCACCACGAAAGAACGAGCTCAAAGTTGTATGCTTAAATGAACTGTTGTGTTTAGAGAAGAAGATATTGAAGCCTTGTCCCAACCACATAACGATGCACTAGTAATTTCTTTTCTCTTAAATAGAATTCAAATTAAACGTGTGCTCGTGGATCCAGGTAGCTCGGCCAATATAATCAGATTTGGGGTACTGGAGCAGCTCGAGCTGCTCGACCAAATCGTACTCGATTCTAGAGCCCTTAGTGGGTATAACATGGCGAGCAAAGCGACAAAGGGGGAAATCATCCTCCTAGTCAATGTGTCCGGTACAGTTCGGGATGCCAAGTTTCATGTCATCAAGGGTGACACGAGATACAACGCCTTGCTTGGAAGGCCATGGATACACTGCATGAGGGTGGTACCATCAACTCTCCACCAGATGTTGAAGTTCCCAACTAAAGATGGCGTAAAGACGGTGTACGGTGAGCAACACTCTTCAAAGGAAATGTTCGCAGTGCATGGCATGGCGTCGGCGCCCATATACTCCACCTCGGAGGGGTCGGAAGATAAATGGGTCCCGAGAATGATGAAGTGGACTTCCTCACCCCTCGAACCTTCATTTCCCCTGAAGAATCGAACGCAACAAAATCGACGATCGAGGACTTGGAGCAAGTTGTTTTGATGGAACATTTTCCAGATTGGAAGGTATACCTGGGAACGGGATTAACCCCCGAACTCAGGAAGAAACTCATTCAATTTCTTGTTAACAACATTTATTGCTTTGCTTGGTCCCACTTAGACATGACGGGGATCCCGCTGGAAATAACCACCCATCGAGTAAGCGTGGACCCCAGGTTCAAACCGGTGAATCAAAAAAGGAGGTCTCAGTCCGAGGTAAAGCATGCGTTCCTCAAAGACGAGGTAACAAAACTCCTAAAAATAGGGTCCATAAGGGAAGTAAAATACCCCGAATGGTTGGCCAATGTAGTAGTAGTTCCCAAAAAGGAAACAAGTTAAGACTGTGCGTAGATTATAATGACTTAAATAAAGCATGCCTTAAAGATTCATTCTCGTTTCCTAACATCGATCGCTTGATTGACGCTAAGGCTGGACACGAGACCCTCACCTTTCTCGACGCCTACTCTGGGTATAATCAAATTCAAATGAACCCCGAGGATAGGGAAAACGCTTCGTTCATCACGAAGTATGGCACATAATTGTATAATGTAATGCCCTTCGGGCTAAAAAACGCAGGGGCTACGTACCAGCGCTTAGTTAATAAGATGTTCGAACATCAAATAGGAAAATCCATGGAAGTTTACATTGATGACATGCTGTTTAAGTCCCTGCGCGCAGAGGACCATTTGACTCATTTGCAGGAAACTTTCGACATCCTTTGAAGCTACAACATGAAGCTTAACCACGAGAAATACGCCTTCGACGTGAGTTCGGGCAATTTTTTAGGCTTCATGGTATCAAACAGGGGGATTGAAATCAACCCAGAAAAAATCAAGGCCATTGAAGAAATTACAGTGGTAAACAATGTGAAGGTCGTACAACGACTGATCGGGCAAATTGCAGCGTTAGGCCGATTCATCTCGAGGTCGTCAGATCGGAGCCATCAATTTTTCTCCCTACTCAAGAAGAAAAAAAACTTTGAATGGACTTCGGAGTGCCATGCCTTGGAAGAATTAAAGCGGTATCTCTCAAGCCCGCCTTTGCTCCACACCCCAAAGGAAGACGAAATGCTATATTTGTACTTGGCAGTGTCCGAAGTAGCGGTAAGTGGCGTGTTGGTTTGAGACGAGCAAGGTACGCAATTCCCTGTCTACTATGTGAGTCGAACCCTGGGAGATGCTGAAACCAAGTATCCACACTTAGAAAAACTGGCTCTTGCATTAATAAGTGCATCTCGAAAATTGAAGCCTTATTTTCAATGTCACCATATCTGTGTTTTGATGACATACCTCCTTCAAAATATATTGCATAAACCCAAATTTTTAGGCCGACTGGCCAAATGGGCTATTGACCTAGGGGGATATGATATCGAATATCAGCCCTAAACGATTATTAAGTCCCAAATTTTGGCAGACTTCGTGGCCGACTTTACGCTTGCCCTTGTGCCCGAGGTAGAAAAAGAACTTTTACTAAAAACGGGCACATCATCAGGGGTATGGACCTTATTCACCGATAGTGCCTCGAATGTGAAAGGATCGGGGCTCGGCATAGTTCTGAAGTCACCTACGGGTGGCATGATTAGACAATCTATAAAAACTGCAAGACTGACTAACAACGAAGCCGAGTATGAGTCTATGATTGTACGTCTCGAATGGCCAAAGGCCTAGGGGCGGAAGTCATCGAAGAAAAATGTGATTCCCTCCTGGTAGTAAATCAGGCAAAAGGGAGCTTCGAGGTATGAGAGGACAGGATGCAGCAATACCTAGATAAACTTCAGGTCACTCTGTGTCGCTTCAGAGAATAGACTCTGGTCCACATACCTTGAGAGCAAAATTGCGAGGCCGATGCACTCGCAAACCTAGGATCATTCGTCGAGGAAGATGACATACTCCCCGGGACTATTGTTTAGCTATCCAAATCAATGATTAAAGAAGGCCATACCAAAATCAACTCTACCAGCCTAACATGGGATTGGAGAAATAAGTACATCAATTATTTGGGGAGTGGGAAGCTACCCACGGACCCGAAAGAATCAAGTGCCCTTCAGGCTAGAGCAGCTCGATTTTCACTCGACGAGAATGGAACTCTATATAGGAGAACCTTTGATGGGCCCCTAGCAGTATGCTTGGGGCCAGGAGACACCAATTATGTTCTCCGAGAAATCTACGAGGGCACCTGCGGAAATCACTCTGGTGCCGATCCACCAACCTGGTGAACAACTACATTCAGTCTTGTTCCCATGGCCGTTCATGAAATGGGGAATGGATATCGTCGTCCCCTTACCAACGGCGCCAGGTAAAGCTAGATTTATTCTATTTATGACTGACTACTTCTCAAAATGGGTGGAAGTGCAGGCCTAGGAGAAGATAAGAGAAAAAGAAGTCATGAACTTCATCTGTGATCACATCATGTGCCGATTCAGGATCCCCTCCGAGATAACGTGTGATAACGGGAAGCAGTTCATCGGAGGCAAAGTAACACAATTTTTCGAAGATCACAAAATCAAAAGGATCCTGTCAACACCCTACCACCCATGTGCAAATGGTCAGGCCGAGTCCACAAATAAGAACATCATTCAAAAACTTGAAAAAGAAGTTAGAAAATGCAAAAGGAAAATGGAGAGAAATGTTGCCTGAGGTGTTATGGCCATATCGAACAACCTCTAAATCAAGCACATGAGAGACACCATTCTCATTGGTATATGGGTCCGAGGCTTTGATACCGGTCGAGGTTGGGGAGCCAAGTGCCAGACTCTGACATGCCACCGAACACTCAAACAATGAGGCCATGACTACAACCCTCGAACTGTTAGATGAAAAATGAGAAGATGCATTGGTCTGAATGGCCGCCCAAAAATAAGGGATCGAAAGATACTATAACAGGATAATAAACCTCCGACATTTCGGACATGGGGACTTAGTCCTAAGAAGAGTCACCCTAAGCACTTGAAACCCTAACGAAGGAAAGCTGGGCCCGAATTGGGAAGGACTGTATCGTGTCCTCGGAGTAATCGGCAAAGGTTCCTACAAACTCAGGACCATGGAAGGCGAGCAACTTCCAAACAATTGGAACGTATCAATGCTCAGGCGCTATTATTGCTAAGATATAACCTTCTCACTTTTCATTTCGTGCTTCACAATCATTTTTTACAGGTGACCAATGAAATACACCGCAACACCTTCTAGCTCAAAGACCTTAGGTTTCAAAGCATGCGTTGCGCTCTTTTTCCCTCATGTTGGATTTTATCCCAAATGGGTTTTACCGACAAGGTTTTTAACGAGGCAACATCCATATGCTACCTAAGGAGAACTCAACAAGTATTCAAGGCTTCTCTTCAATCAGCCTCAAATACTGAGGGGCATCCCCCCGGTAGATCACCTTCTTGAAGAAACTACAATGAGCCAAAGAGGGTCTCGACAGGAGAACAGTGTATATGACCAAAAGGTCGAACAAACCGTGTCCACATAGAATAATCGAACCCTCGATGGTGAAAAAATGTACACTTGTACCAAGTAATCGGAAGAGAATCTTTTATCATCAAAACACTTCGGGCGTAAAAGAAGTTTTCCATTTTCACAAGAAACGGCCCCAAGGATAGAAAATTCCCAAACACTCGGGGACCGACACCAAAAACTCGAAGCTATAAGACCTCAGGGCCGGCAACTTCAAGCTCGTAAGCCCTCCATGAGGAAATATCACCAATGTAAGCCCTCCACGAGGCAACAACAACAACATAAGCCCTCCACGAGGCAATATCAACACTATAAGCCCTCCATGAGGCAATATCACCGATGTAAGCCCTCCATGAGGCAATGTCAACGACATAATCCCTCCAAAAGGAAATATCAACTCTGACTTAGGGACTGTGCTCGACAGTCGACTCACAGTCGTAAGACCTCGATGAGGCAAAACCAAAAAGATTTCTATTTTCACAAACTACGGCTCCGAAGCCAAAAACTTTCGACGACTCGGGGACTGTCTCCGACAGCCACCTCATTGAGACACCAAAAACTCGAAGCCATAAGACCTCAGGGCCAGCAACTTCGAGCTCATAAACCCTCCATAAGGCACCAATGTAAGCCCTCCATGAGTAAATAAGACCTCAAGCAAGGCATGTACAACTTATAAGACCTTAAAAAGGCATAATCCCGATATCAAAGTCAAGGCCATATATCGAACTTGTAAGACCCCTAAAAAGGCATACCCTCGATATAGATGCCGAGGCTATCTTACTCAGGGACTAAAGGCTACGATCAAATACAATTACAATTGTCATAAGGCTCCGACCAAACTTATGCGACTTGGAGACGTTCGACTGTCATCGTGAAATCACAGGCCTCCAATTACTTCAAAAAAACTTCAAAAAGAACCAGTTAAAGGTTGTACCGACCTAACATGTAAGAGCCCGAGTTGCCAGCTACACTAAAGGTCGTACCAACCTAACTCGTAAGAGCCTGAGTCGCCAGCTACACTAAAGGTCGTACCGACCTACCGCGTAGGAGCCCAAGTCGCCAGCTGCATTAAAGGCAGTATCGACCCAAAGAGCCTCAGGGTGAATTTAAAAATCGAAGGGTCGATGAGCTCGAGTCGAAACCCTACTCGGAGACTGATCCCTAAACGATTAACAAAAGCTCCTCAGGGCCAAATACATAAGAGCCTGAGTCGCCAACTACACTAAAGGTCGTATCGACCTAACGCGTAAGAGCCCAAGTCGCCAGCTACATTAAAGGTCGTACCAACCCAAAGAGCCTCAGGACCGATTTAAAAACCTAAGGGTCTATGAGCTCGAGTCAAAACCTGACTCAGAGACTGAGCCCTAAACGATTAACTAAAGCGCCTCAGGGCCAAATGCATAAGAGCTCGAGTCGCCAGCTACACTAAAGGTCATACCGACCTAACGCGTAAGAGCCCAAGTCGCCAGCTACATCAAAGGTCGTACCAACCCAACGCGTAAGAGCCCATGGGCCAGCCTAAAAAAGACTCAGGGCCAATTTATAACCCCAAGGGTTTCATCTCAAAGTTCAATTCATCGGACTAATCACCGACAAACACCGTAGTCTATTCCGAAAAACCAAGAAAAAATAAGGAATGACGGAAAGACTTTTATATATGATGAAGGTCCACAAAGAATATTTACAAAGCTCAAAGTCAGAGCCTTGCACAGGGAAAAAGAACAAACAAGAACCTAATCTACCGTCGGGGTGTGCCTTCAACGGCTCCCTTGGAAGTTATGCCTTTAGCGGCTCGAACCTCGGCCCCCAGGTCTTCAACGGCCTCTTCCCCCTTGGGGACTCCACCTTCATCTTCATCGTCTTTTGAGACACTGCTCGAATCATCCTCGGGAGCAAGCAGAACCACTGATTCCTCTTCTAGGGTCTTCATCCTCTCGATCTCAGCACACAAATCAAAGCCCCCTGCATGTATGTCTTCGAGATCCTGCCTCCAAGACATTAATCGAGCATGCTCTAGAGCTTGAGCAAGTTTAAGCTCGGCCTCCTCAGCTGCCTTTCGGGCCTGGGCATTTGCAACAGCAGCATCCTCTTTATACGAGGTTATGAGCGCATCTGCTTCAGCCTTCACTGAAGATAGAGCGGTGACCGATTCAGCATAGAGATCCATATACCTACTACTATCAGCCCTCGTATCCCGAAGGCGATGTTCAATCGAAGATAACTTCCCTTGGAGGATGTCTCTCGCAGAGGTTATTTCATTCACATAGTGTTTAAATCCAAGGATCTCAGCGTCCCTGACTCCGAATCCTTCCCGCATTAGAGAATCTTTCTCCTTAAGCTACCAATACCAGCCTGAAGGTGTTAAGCACTGAAATCAGGCAAGAATTAAAACAAAACATAAGAAGACTATGCTACATGTTCATCAAGGTCGCTCCGTTACCGAGATACCGTCTCTAAACGAGCTCGAATGATAAGCATTTCTTCCTCTATTTTGGCAAAAAGATCCCTAAGCTCGTCTACCGCTAATAAAAACCTCTTACACTCCCCCTCATAATGGGTCAGCTCATCCTGAAACTTAGCAGTGGTACGATTATAAAGCACTTTTGCCTGAAATCATAAAGGGAGAGGGTCAGAGAAATAATAATCAAAGCTCAAAGTAATCGACGAAGAGATTACCTGTCTACAGAGCCTTTCGTCCTCCTCAATAATAAGTGAGGCGTTAAGTTCAGAATTCTTCTCAGCCATAGTAAAGAACCCCCCGATTACGTCCTACCCACCGAGAAGCATCCCCGCGTCGAAAGACTCTGTATTATGGGCACCCCGTATCTCCCTCAGGGAAAATGTTGGAATCGGTAGAGAATCACCTACATCAAAAGTCCCGGATTTATCGATCGGGGCCTTCAGCTTAGAACTAGGCTCCCACAACTCATCTACCGAGTGCTCTCTGGCCCGGGGATTATTTCGACTATCAACCGGCTCGGGGACATCACCTGACCTAACCTCGAAGACCTCTCCGGTCCGAGGCGGGATGGCATCATCGACTTATAGTTTAGAAGCTCTCGGCTCAATGGTCATCGACTTAGAAAAATTCAAAGCAGTTACACTTCCACTCCCCTCGGGCGTTATCGGGAAATTACTTTTCTCATTTAAGACTGCGGAGTCATCCTTAGACTTTTGCACTCTAGCTCTATTTGGCTTCAAGGACTCGGTAAGAGATTCCCTTTTTCTCTTCTTCCCCTCATCTGGTTTTGGGATATATGCTTCCCCAGGCGGTGCTTCTCTCATCAAAGAGGCCTCCCCTAGGCCTGCATAAGCACAAAACATAAAAAATTGGAATATATTCTGGGGGTATCTCTTTTGAAGAACTCAGGTATTGCAAAAGGAAAATCCCTACCATGATTTTTAGCTTCCCATCGGCCCCTGTCTAGGTCGCGCCATACGCGCTCAGCATACGGGCAGGTCGAATCGAGCCAACGAACCCAGCTCAAGATATCCTTAACTGCGTCTGAATACCACGCGACAACTGCATCATCAAAAAGAGTTAGTTCAAAGGGAAGTTGGTACGAAGGAAAATAAAAAAGTCTCAATTGAGGTGTTAACTTACAATTCATATTCCATTCCTCAGGGAACGACATCCTTTCAAATGGAATCGAATCCAAGGTCCTAACTCGAACAAAGTGGCTCATCCACCCTCTATCCTTGTCTTCATCAGTACAAGCAAAGAAAACATTTGTAGCCCGACGTTGAAGCTTAATCAGACCACCCCGGTAAAGTTGGGGACTATACATTCTGATCAGGTAGTCGAGGGTAAAAATCATCCCCTCGACCATGTTTGCAAAATACCTAATCATGTAAATGATATGCCAAAATAATGGATGAATTTGGCCGAGCGTCACTTGATATCGCTTGCAGAATTCGAGAACAATGAGGTCTATCGACGGCGAGAGCGGTTCTACCGGGCCTAGGGTAAATGGATAGCTGTATACACTTAGGAAGTTGGATTTTTGGGTTGTTATGTCCTCATCACGAGAAGGAATTTCCAATTGCGCTGCATCTTCCCAGTGGCAGTCGGCCTTCACCTTCTCGACATCCGTTACTATGCTGATATACCGGGATATGAGCTCACATCGTCCCGGCTTCGAGGAAGGTTTATCAACCTTGAAATTAGAGGTTGTTTTGCAGGGCCTGGGGATGCATTCCTTGAGACATGGGGGTATTGTTGCTTTACCCTTAGAGGAACGTGGATAGGAGGAGTCCTTATCGCCTCGTGGAATAGCTTCGGATGCCTTCGTCATTCCTGCTGAAGAATTTCAAGAGAAACGAGGGAGAGCTGATCAGGAAAAGGATACAAGAAAGAATCAATGAGAGTTATTTTTAAAAGTTTTGAAGAAATAATGAAAGGAGAGGGACAGGAGAAGGAGTATTTATAGAGGCCAACCACGTGTATAGAGGAAAGTCAAAAGGCAGTCAACCGCCGTAATGAATTCGAATCTTTTCAAGAACTGTGCAAATATGGCTTCTGAGCATCTCTCACATCAGTCGATTACATGGCATGACTGACAAAATAATGAAGGCATTAAAAAGTTGGTAAATTTAAAACGTTTCTTGTCTCTTTATTCCAAGAAACGCGGGGACTATCTGTATGCGGTAGAACCGGGGAAGTTCGATTTTGAGCCTTCTACAGCGTTCCGAGCGTCGACCTCGATTGTATCGGAGTAGAAGTCGAAGTTCAACCCCGAGGTGCATTCCTCGAGGGTGTACCCCGAGGGATAGAAATACCTCGAGGAAGGATAACAGATCGAAAATCGTCGTGGAAAAGCGAGAAGTTCCAAATGGCACGTGGTTAAAGCTGACCAAGTCTGCAAGAATAGTACAAGTCCGTACCATGACATTGAATAGTTATACCAGCTACATTTCTTTATACTAATTGCATATGTAATATGTTGGGATTCCCCCTCCTATATAAAGGGGATCATTTCCATTTTGTAGGACACATGATATTCAATACAAGAACAAGAACATTCGATGCTCCTTAACTCAAACATTCTCTTCAATTGCTCTATTAGTTTATTGCCTTTCATTTATTGTGTTTATTAATTGTTCTTCATTTATTACTCGTTATTAATCTTAAAGAGGACATCTTCGAGGCCTTCAATACTATTGTACCATCTTCGACCGCCCCCTGTCAAGCTCTCGAGCTCGACCTCGAGACCCACTTCGGCCAAGCTCGAGATCCCATCTCTCACCTGCTCGGTTTGCACAATCTCATTATCATTCGCTCTTATCTAATTTTCTTACCTCCCACTTAGAAACTATTTCCTAAACAACCGGTATTAAAATAGATCACATATTTTTAGAATCACAAAATCAAGTATAATTGTAATTACCATTTTGCAGGAAAACAATATTGACATCATTAGCTGCCATATCTAGTTTTTTACTAAGGAAAGAACCAAAACTTGTTAGTAATAAACGAATAGATCAAAGCAGCTACACAATTGTCTATGCCCTATGGTGGGCGCCGAGTTGTTTACCCGTAAAATAGTATAGTTGAATTTGTAACGTGATTTATAGACAAGCAAATCAATTTGATCCAAACTGATAATAAATAGCACAAAAATAAGATTAACAATCGAAAACAAAGAAAATAGTAATCCTGATTACTTAGATTGAGCATGAAACAATATTATAGCTTTTGTGTGCAGAATATTTCATGTCCTATACAAGAGTTGCCAACCTGATATTTATAGCTATCTTTAGGGGGACAAGATCCTAAAATCTAACCCCTCTTCCATGTGAATAAAAATGTCATTGATGGGTACATAACGGTTGGATTTGCATGCAGGTATTCTCTGTAATGGCTGCTCATTAAATGCTATCTGATGTCAAGACTTTGCGTCTTTGCCATCTGTTGTGCTTCCTTCGTGTTCCATCCTGTATTGATTACGTACTCTGTAACTGATGCCAATTATTTACTGACTCCACTTCTGTCTGTTCTCGGTTCCACATGTAACCTTGTTATTTAGCCACTTGTAATCAACCAATTTCACCCCCATACACCAAGTGTATGGTATCTTTGACACAAAAGAAGAACGTATGCAATAGTACTTGAACAAGGTTCAAGCATTACTTGAACGATTCAGAGAATGGTCGATCGTCCATATTCGGAGGGAAGAAAAAGTGGAACCAGACACACTGGCTAAATTGGGGTCTTCTACGAAAATAAAAGGATCATATTCCAGAACAGTCATCCGATTGTTGCATTCGGTGTTGAATATGGATGGATATTGTGAAGTAATCTTCACCAAATTTATTTGGGACTGGAGGAACGAGTTCATTGAATAACTCAGGCATGGTAAATTACCTGAAGATCCAATGACGTCCCAGCATTACGGACCAATACAGCTTGTTACTACCTCGTAGATAGGCAGTTATACAGGAGATCATTCCAAGGACCATTGGCTTTGTGTCTAGGGGCCTTGGAAGCGGACTACGTGATGAGGGAGGTCCACGAAAGAGTCTGCGGAAATCATTCCGGAGCAAACTCATTAGTTCTAAAGTTGGTTAGGGCAGGTTATTATTGGCCCCGGATGGAACAAAATGCAAAAAATAAACTTTACAAAAGTGCGACAAATATCAACGCCATGCATAGTTAGTACATCAACCTGCAGAGCTTATGCATTCGGTGATGTCGTAGTGACAATTCATGAAATGGGGGATGGACATAGTTGGTCCTTTACCACCAGAACCCAGGAAAGATTCCTTTTAGTTTTAACCGATTACTTTACTAAGTGGGTTGAATCAGGTCCTTACCAAAAGATCGGGTAATGCGAAGTGGTCGAATTCATATAGGATCACATAGCTTTCCGGTTTGGGATTCTGAAGGAGATTGCTTATGACGACCGGCCGCGGTCGTAGGCTCAAAAGTTACAAAGTTCTTAGAAGGGTTAAAGATCAAAAGAATTACGTATTCTCCATTCCACTCGAGTGCTAACAGATAAGCAGAATCAACCAACAAGGTAATTATTCAAAACCTTAAAAAGAAGTTAGAAGATACTAAGGGTAAGTGGCCAGATAAGATACCGGGAGTGCTATGGGCATACTGGATAACGACGAAGTCAGGCACGAGAGAAACTCCCATTTTTCTCGTATACGACTTGGAGACTCTAATACCGGTGGAAGTGGGGGATCCGACTTTGAGGTTTTCCTGAGAAAACAAAGAAGTGAACAACAAAGCATCGTTGGTAAAGCTAGACATGCTTGAATAACACAGGGACCTGGTATACGTGAGGATGGTATCCCAAACGCAAAGGATGGAAAGGTATTACAATCGCAGGGCGAATCTCTGTTATTTCAAAGTGGGAGATTTGGTTTTGAGGAAGGTTACTTAGAGCACTCGGGAAGTCAACACCGGGAAGCTGGGACCAATGTGAGAAGCTCCTTACCGGGTGTTAGCTATCACCGATAAAGGATCGTATGAATTGGAAAATCAAGATGGAGTCAAATTACCCGGTAATTGGAACATGACTCACCTCAAAAGTTATTATTTCTGATGATTCCTGCCAATACTGAAAGTATGTGCTGCACTCTTTTTCCCTTCGACCAGTTTTTGTTCCAATCGAATTTTTCAGGCAAGGCTTTTAACGAGGCATCAACGAAAAGCATACTATGAAGGAAGCATCATTGGTAAAGGCAAGACCTTTAAATATCAAGCCATTAAATTTTCACACCGATGGGATCTACGAATATGAGCTCGCATGGTGAACATCTTGTGGATGGTTAAATAATCTTTGGCCCGATGGCAAGCCTCGCCTTCCATTATTTAAAAAGATTATTTAATCGCTCACAAGTTATCTCCACCGATGAAGCAGCAATATCAATACAAGACTTATAGTGTTTGAATCCTCGTAGTAGAGTGTGTTTGACTTCAGACATGTGGACTTCTGTAGCATCAAATGGCTATATGTGTTTAACTGCTCATTTTGTTGATTTGAACTGGATTCTTTAAAAAAGAGTATTAATTTTCCTTCATGTCCCCCCTCCACATTCTGGTTTTGTTTTAGGTACTTTACTAATTGAGCATATAAAGGAATGGGACATTAAAAAGAAGATATTCACTCTTACTTTGGATAATGCTAGTTGCAATAGGGTTGTGGTTGATATTTTAACAGAACATTTATCTTTGAGGCGTTCACTAGTTTGTGATGGAAAATTCTTTCATGTTCGTTGTGGGAACCACATAATGAATTTAATAGTGAAGGCTGGTTTGGAAAAAGCTGATACATCTATTGTAAAAATAAGAGAAGGTGTTAAGCATATTAAACATTCGGAAGGAAGATTTTTGAAGTTTGTGGAATGCATTAAGAATCTTGGGCTACCCTGCTCAAAGAAGCTTCGCCAAGATATGACTATTAGTTGGAATTCTACTTTTCAAATGCTTGGAAGTGCTCTCCTCTACCAGCAAGCTTATATTTAATATAAGTTAGTTGATACTGATTTTAGATCTGCTCTTTCTGATGAGGAATGAAAGAGAGTAGAGACAGTTGCTAAGTTTTTGAAGCCATTTTATGATATCACTACATTGTTTACCAAAAGCAAATATCCAACTGCTAATTTGTATCTACCTATTGTATGGAAAATTCAAATGTTGTTAGAGGAAGAAAGAAATAGTAGTGACCTAGTTATAAATGAGATGGCTACATTAATGTTAAGGAAGTTCAAAGAATATTGGAGGTCTTACAGCAAGATCTTATCACTTGCCATTTTCCTTGATCCAAGATATAAAATGAAGTTTGTGAAATTTTTCTTCTCCAAAATTGATCCTGCGTCTGCCGATGTGAAGGTAAAAATTGTTGAAGATCATTTGCAATTGTTGTTCAAAGAATACTTTGTACCTTCGACCTCAATTTCCTTAGTGGAGGAGCATGCTTATGGTAAATGTACCAATGAAGCAAGGGATGAACTTGAGGAGTTCGATGTGTTTGAGAACCAATTGGAGTCTGGTAGAGGTAAAACACAATTAGATTTGTACATGGAAGGATCCTAATCTTGATCGTAAAGCAAATCCAGATTTGGATGTGCTTGCCTTTTAGAAAGAAAATAGACTAAGGTTTCCAGAGCTCTCATTAATGGAACGAGATGTCTTGAGTATACATGTTACCACTGTTGCCTCAGAGTCTACCTTTAGCATTGGAGGTCGTATTATTGGGAAGTTTCAAAGCTCTATTTTACCTAGAAATGCGGAGGTAAAGTTGTATACTAGAGATTGGCTTTGCGAACAAGAAGGTATATCATTCTATTTATATTACCGTTTTGTTTTGTTCTTTTACAATAGTGCTCCAATAAATTAATTTTACCTTTTCTTATTTGTTTTTGTAAGATTGAAATGAACCAGACACCGATGAGGATGAAATTGCAGTAGACCTTCAGTCGTATCTTGATAAACTTAGTTCGCATTGATAGGTAAAGTTGTGTAAAGATAGTTATGGCTGGCTTATGTAAGGCAATGGTGCCTATCAGTTTTTTGTTTCATTCAAATATTAGTAAATCTTGGCAACTATCATACAACAAGTCAATTTAGTTCTGAAAATGAGAAACTTTCCCATTAATGGTGTGAGCAGAGACAAATGTTGAAGAATGCTCTAGATTTCGCTGCTATGCTTGGGAAAGTTGCATTTGCTATCTAGTCTTCAGTCGTGTCTTGATATTTCATTGAATTTTCTATTTAGTGTTTGTGGTTTATTCATGTCATTTTGTAGCAGTAGTTCGACGAGCAAGAAAATTGAGCTACCAGTATTACAAATAGTTGTCCCGAAAAAAAATTCGCAGCAGATAACTTGTAACTGCTAGTTTTATACTTACATACTCGGTACTTTATTTGTACTAATGTCGCTTTTGCCTAAGGACACTGCGTTTCATGCCCACAAGTCCCGATAGACAAGTTGAGAGTCCTCCTAGTAGGCTATCAGCTCAGCGGAAGGTGTTGGTACACTCCACTTGCTCCGGAGTTAATTATTGGGTCAATATACTTTGGACATGTATTTATTGGTATGGCAGGACCCTGTCCCGGCCTTTATGACGTTTATGTACTCTTAGAGGCTTGTAAACAAATGTCATTTATATGAAAGATTGTATGGCCTTGTTGGCGTTTGTTCAGTGTACGAGTGATCATTTTGGTCTTATAGGCCTGTATGTCATATGTATAAGTTTGTATTACATGTTAGGTCGTCCTATATCGAGTATTACCTTTTGTTTTATTCTGGTTATCTTATGACGCCCCTTCTGGCCCATTTACCCATAATGGTATGATAAGAAAGATATATTACATTGGTACTCAGTTGAGTAAGGCACCGAGTGCCCGTTGCGGCCCTGCGGTTTGGTTCGTGACAAAAATAAGATAGAAGGAAGTTAGGATGATATCTGCGCCTAACAGTGCATGTTGTTATTTATCAGGAACTCCCTAGAAAAGGAGCCCATCTTTTTCTAATCCTTCGCTGAAGCCAGCGACTTCATATAATTGGAGAGCTCCACCGACTTAGAGAGGACATGGCACTCATTCAAAATCGAAAGAGTGACGCTTAGCCTTCCTTGGGGATCTTGAGAAGGTATAGAGTAAGTGTTCCCCGAATTCTCGTGGTCAGGAGACTGTGAAGGAGAAACATCCCCTTCTTGTTGAGTTATTGCCGGTTGAAGTGATGTAGTTAGTGCTGGTGGTGAAGAAGTTGCTATCGTTGATGGGTAGGAAGCTGTTGGTGTAGATGGTGAAGAGGCAGCTGGTATGGAGGGGTAGCAGTTGAGGCCGACCTAGTAGTCGGTGACAGAGAAAGGTCAGGGGTCGAACTCCTCAAACCGAGAGCATCGATAGGGATCGAAAAATAGGAATCAACATTTTCGACTAAACCCATCTCCCTCCAAAGCGCCTGAACCTCCTCTGATGAAGGATTTTGGAGATCTCTCGGCTGAGCATCTGGTTAAGCTGATGAAGTTTCTTCTCCTTTGAAGGGAAGCCTCTTCATCACTGGCTTCTCCTTCATCATACCATTATGATTGTGCCCGACTCAGTTGGTGTTTTATTTATTCTCTTCTCCTAAGTCCCAGCCAAGGAGGAACGTCTTCTCTATGATTTCTCGTTCTTGAACTGGGGATTCCGAGAGGAGGCACCCTCATCGAACGATCGGGCAGATCCACGAGCTCTACTTCATGTAAGGGCTTTTTGCAACACCCTCCTAGCCTTCTCAGGGTCATCTAGTGTGTCGACATTAGGACAGGTGACGGAACCCCTCGAGATCCCTACACAAGTGAAAAGGCGATTAAGTAAGTTGCTCTTAAACTAGTGGAAAAGAGAAGGAGAAGAAAGAAATTTTACTCACCATGATTTTTAGCTCTCCACCCGTACTTGGGAGCCATTTCTTTCCACTGACGGAATTCCATAGTTGTAATATCCAGAATTTTCTGAACCCATCGATCCAGACCGTACCCGTGGGGGTTCCTAGCAGGTAGTTGAAACGAAGGAAGCCAAAAAATAAGAAAAATAGGAAATTATCTTTTCACGAAGAAAGGAATCAAATAAACAAAGACTTACAGAAAAGATTCCATGACTCGAGGAAAGCTGGAGTTGTGGTCAAGATGATTTCCTAGGTAGCGACAACGACGAACTATTTCATCCATCCACGATCGTTGTCATCATCTACACTGGTGAGGAGAGCGTAGTGACCACGCTTGCTGAAGTTTAACACTTCCCCATGGAAAAGCTTGGGGGAGTAAAGGTACATCATATGTGCAAGAGTTAAGATTTTTCCAATCTCAGTGCACAATTGACAAAGGCAAGCCACCATCCGCCATATGGATGGGCCCACTTGTGCTAAAAAAACCTAGTACCAGTGGAACAATTCTAAAATTATTGGGTCGAGCCCTACACTCGACCACAAAGAGAAGGGGCTCATAGTGAAAGGATATGTATAGACATACGTAAACCCCTCCCTGGAGTAAGTTACATTCTCTACCATATCTCGGGCGAGGAATTCAACATTGGGGCAGTTGCAGTCCTCCTTCACAGTAGGGATACTAGAAGGACAAATTGAGGAGGGCTACCTGCAAACTGGCCAAAACCGGCAGCTTAGAGAAGTTGCAGAGGGAGTTTGTTCTTGAAGATCGTTCGCAATGCTAAGATGGAGTAGTATGATGGTGTTAACAATTGGAGGATCAGACTTAGTGTCAACCTCCTTATATTTGCTTTTCTTCGGGCCTCCACCCAAGAAAAAACCAGTGTTTCCGAAGGAAGCAGTGTAGGAAGAACATAGTAGGAAAAGATTGGTAAAGATGTTCTTATTGAGGAAGTTGAAGGTAGTAAAAAAGATCTAAGGAAATTCAGAGAAAGAAAATGATTGTGAGAGTAGGAAAAGTGAGGGAGTAAAAATGATGAGTAGTGAAGAAGATATAGACGGCAAAAATCGTGGTCATGATTACCTCGAAATCCAGCGAAAATACTTTCTCAATCATGGGAAAACACGTGTTCGGAGTATTAAATGCGAAGAAACGTGCATATCTTCAAATGTCAAAGACCGTTCAGGAATTTTCCCGCCAAGAGTAATACTCGTCTACTTTCCGGTAATATTGAGTTGTGTCACTAGAAAGGGGGAACTATCTATATGGGATGAAATTAGTTGATCATAAGTGGCTAAATAGCAAGGTGACATGTGGAACAGAGAATAGACAGAAGCGGAGTCGGTAAATAATTGGCATTGGTTACAGAGTATGTAACCAATACAGGATGGATGTCAAAGACACAACCGATGTCAAAGACACAACCGATGTCAAAGACATAAAGGCTTGACATCGGATAGCATTTAATGAGTAGCCGTTACATAAAATATCTGCATTCAAAGCCAGTCGTTACGCATCCGTCAATGATATTTTTATTCTCATTCAAGAGGAGCTTGATTTTAGGATCTTGTCCTCCTAAGGATAGCTATAAATATCAGATTGACAACTCTTGTATGGGACATGAAACATTGTGCACACAAAAGCTATAACATACTGTTTCAGGCTCAATCTAAGCAATTTTATCATTGTTCTGTTATTGCTACTGTTCTTGCATTTGGAAAGATCGAGCTCAGAATCAGGCTTACTATTTTCTTTGTTTTCAATTGTTAATCTTATATTTGCGCTATTTTTTTTATCATTTTTGGATCAAATCGATTGCTTGTCTATAAATCATGTTACAAATTTAACTGTACCTTTTTATGGGTAAACATCTATCATCCGTTATACTATCCAATCAAATTTATCCTTACTTCTGCAAACATATCAAAATTATCTTCAGTCCTAACGGTTACCCATAATCTCCCAAATTTCTTTTATTTAAGTAAACTAAAAGAATGAATATGTAATTTTTTTTGTTAAATAAATTATTCAAATTAGTTTCACTAATATTTTTTATAATTTAACACTTGTGCCTGCAATATAAAAAATGTATTTTTAAATGAAGAAAATTATCTATTTCATTTTTTAATGAGGAAAATTTAACACTTGTGACTGCAATAAATGAATAGTAGTGTCGAGAGGTGAATCTAGAATTTCTACAACGTGGGTGCACCACTTAAGAAAGGAGAAAAATAAAGGTATTAAGTGATAATTGATTCTTATTCCTCTATGCAAATAACTCATGATTCAACAAAGTGTATTATTCAACCTATATGAAGCATGAGAGCCACTAAATAATATTAGATCAATTCTAAAAAATATATACATAAAATCTAATTTAGTAGAAAAACCATGAATTCACGTGTCATATATTTTAAAAAGTAAATGCGCCCCTGGTAGTGCAACAGTAATGACCAACAAAAAAGAATGAAGTAAGAAAATTATAAAGAATACGAAATCATCTTAAAATTTAGGTGGCTTCAAAAAGAGGCTTATTCTATCTGCTATTTTAGCAAAGAGAAGAGAAAATTAAAGCAATAAAATATGGTCAGGTGTACGAAATTCTTTTAGGATTACATTAGTATTAAGCGGAGAACTCCAACTGTGATTACTATTTTCACTACTTACAGAGGCTCGATTGAACCTTAAGATCGAATCCAGCAAAAGGACGTCTTCGGAAAAAACCAAAGATAGTGGTGGGGCGACAACACTCATGACATCTCTACTTCTACGGGGTGGGAGCACGTGATGTAAAATGATGTTACGAGATACCGCTACGTTGGAAAAATATATTAAATATATGTTGAATAATATAAAATCCAAATATTTAATACAAATGCAAAAAAATGAAACCGCTTAATATGAAAATTCGCTTTGGCTCGTTGGTACAACTCTTCAAATTTATTAGAGAGGACAATGGATTGAGTCTTATAGGATACCTTTATTTTTATAATTTGGGTCTTTCTTCTTGAAAAATAATTGAAGACAACAAGAGTTGAACCTTCGACCCTGGTCCAAAATGGCAAAATTAAACTACTTGAGCTGGCACATAATTATTGATAACAAGTAATTTAATCCATTCTAGAATGGGATTGTTCGAACAATTTTTAGAACTTAAATTTGATAGAATTGATCGAGCAGTTATAGCCAGTAGTGTACTTGAATTGTGTTTCTTTACATATGATATCATTTTAACTTCCTTAACTATCGGCACCACTTATGCGTACCCCACGTAAAGGTTTGTCGTTTAAATATGATAATAATTAAGTTAATATAATTCAGATAATATCAGGTGCGAATATGTATTTTTGCTCACGTAATCAAACTGTGTCCTGAAAGGAATATTTTATCCGCACGAAATTTGCTTGAGAGATAAATTAAAGGGTATTGATTAATATTTCAACAAGACGACAAGAGAATAATGTTTGATTCTATGGGTTGGTAAGAACTGTGGCCGTTTAGATATAGATCCAAATGGCATCAAGTGTGTAATAACTTTTTGTAATACTGCTAGATCTGTACATGCATATAGAGAACCTAGGAATCATTAATATAATAACTACTAAACCGATAGGTTGTGCTGTGGAGACCATCATTGGGCTTCAACTTTTCTTTTAAGAAGAAGGGCATCTTTTGATTCTTCGTATTTTCGACATTTTGATGTGTCACTAGATCTAGTTTGCCTCCATTAGTACCTCAAGCAATTTATTGCAAAACATAAAGTTAATGATTTTCAGTGGCGGAGCCACAATTTTCATTAAGAAAAGATAAAATATAAAAAATAAACTCACCAATTATTTAAAATGATCGAACTAAACAGTGTAATTTTTTGACGAAGAGGTGTCGATTAACACCTTTTGGGTGCATGTGACTCCGCCACTGCCGATTTTAATTAGCCTTTCATTTGTTAGACACGTACACTTGTGTTATCGCGATATTCTTGAATTAAATAGGTCAACTTCATATAAGTTGTATATGCAGACTTTGTAAAGCCAAAAGCTTCAAGTATCATATATATTACTCCGTCCTAATTTGTTTAATATATTTGACTGAGCTGAAGTTTCAAGAGAAAGAATATTACAGATTTAAACTTAATATGCATACTACATTACAGAACTATGTCAATTTGTTTAGTAGAAATTTTTAAATAGAGAAAGGTATAGAGATCGATAATTTTTAAAACAGAATTATGTCAATTTATCTTTTTTTTTCCTTTTGACGAATAAAAAGAGAAAATCAACCTAATTGGGACGCGTGGAGTATGTATATCACGATCCTAAGCTTTCTAGAATTGTTTCTTGTCTTGAGCAAAGATTACAGAAGACTTGTCTATTTCATGTATCACCATCCACGTAAATCATATCGTAGTGGGCTGCCTGCCAAACACAACTTAATCTTTTTCACATGAAATTATTCCTTCTTCCTTGGATTTATTCACTTTTTCGTTTCACTTCTTTTCTTCTTTATTCTCTTTTACAATTCTTTCCAAGTTCTAAAATGTGAAAAATGTTCTACTCTGGATCTTGTAAGCTGTTTAATGTCAATATGTCATGTTAATTTGGTCTCGTCTTTTCTAAAAAAAAAATTCAATTTGCTTATGATAGTCTTTCTTAGTCCATCAAAATCGTGAACAAATTAATCGAGTAAATTACTAGAGGGGTAATACTTAATGTACTTCAACAAGTTACAGAATGGAAAAACACGAGTTAGTATTAGTAGTCGTCTACTAATTTCCAGATAAAATTCAGACTTTTAAGAGTATTTCAACTTACAAATAGTACTGTAAACATAAGGACACGTGGCACTGGTCAGCAGCAGCATCCCTCCATTTATGGCATCAAGTCTGCCGTTGATTGAAAAAGCAGCAAGTTAGATTGGATTAATTTCTGATTGGCCTCCGCCATGCCGACCAAAAGTCTGCAGCGGGTGATCCGATAGGTTATTTAGAATTTTAAAGTTTAATTCTGCGTTTCGAAGCTTTTGTTAGCTTCTTTGAGCCTTTCTCGATTTGTATGCGTAATTCCGGTGCTTTTTCGGAAGGCTTTTATGTTAAAAATTGATAAAGTAATAAATGTTGCCTTTAAAATTTATTTGAGTTGACTTCGGTCAACGTTTTGAGCAAACGGATGGGGATCCGTATTTTGACAGTCCCGGTGGGTCCGTATTGTGATTTGAGACTTGAACTTATGCTCGGAATCGAATTCGGAGGTACCTAACTCGAGTTATCACTTTTTGTCAAAAATTAAAAGTTTAAAGGTTTAATGATTTTAAAAAATTGGCCAATAGTTGACTTTATTGATATCGGGTCCTATTTTGGTTCTAGAACCCGGTATATGTCCACTACTTATGACTTGTATGTCAAATTTGGTGAGAAACGGAGTTGGTTTGACATGATTTGGATGTGCGGTTGTTAAAATAGAAGTTCATAAGTTTTCTTCAAAATTTTATTTGATTTGGTGTTTGATTTATAGTTTTAAGTGTTACTTTGGCTATTTGATCGCACGAGCAAGTTTGTATGATATTTTTGGACTTGTGTGCACGTTTGATTTAGAGCCCTGAGGGCTCAGGTGAGTTTCAGATAGGCTACGGAGTGATTTTGAACTTAATTGGAATGTTGGTGCATCAGGTCTGCAGATCTCGCATTTGCGAGGACTTGATCGCAAATGCGGGCCTCACAAATGCGAAGTTAGGCTCGCATTTGCGAAGAGTGACGGGGTTGGGTCAGTTTCGCTTTTGCAAAGAGAAGTCCGCAAATGCGATGGGGGAAGGGTTCGCATTTGTAGGAAAATGGTTGCACTTGTGACTGGAAACAAACCAAGGCAGACTTGCATGTGCGAGTCAAAAGTTTGCTTTTGCGAAAGCCTTGGCTCGCATTTGCGACAGGTATGCCGCATTTGCGATGATATCAGGCTCAGGGTTTTTTGCATTTGCAAGGAATTGATCGCAATTACGAACTTTGTGTCGGAATTGCGATAACTGCAGCGGGGCAAAAGAAAGAAAAAACTGGATTTTGTTCATTCTTTTAAATTTTCAAAACTAGAAAACCCAAGAGGCAATGCTTCCAAGAACTTTTCTTCTCCAATTCATTGGTAAGCGATTCTAACCTTTTCTTTCAATTTTCCATTACATTTCAAAAGATTTCAACTTAAAATCTAGGATTTTTATGGTAGAAATTGGGGATTAGGGTAGAATTAGAAATTTTTGTAAAATTGGAATTTAGAACTCAAATTAAGGTCATATTTCGAAATAAATTACATAACCTGGCTCGGGGGTGAATGGGTAATCGGGTTTGGTCCGAATTTCGGGTTTGAACCAAGCGGGCCTAGGGTCGATTTTTGACTTTTTGGGGAAAGGTATGGAAATTCTAAATTTATGCCTTGCAATTGATTCCTTAGCAATATCTTATATTATTGAGCCAATTGTGGTTAGATACGAGTGGTATGGAGGCGAATTCTAGGGGAAAGGCCCCGGTAAAGCTCTGAGTTGACTGTGGAGTAAGGTATGTGTTGAGTTTAATCTTGACTTGAGAGAATTAGGAACCCTTGAACTATGTGCTATGTGAATTTCATGTGTTGCGGCGTATAAGCAAAGTGACAAGTGCTTATACGCCGCCGAATTACCCATTTCCCTGATTTTTTGCTTTTTCTTAATTATTTCCTTCCCTGCTTTAAATGTTATGTGCCCTAAGTGCCTTCCATGCCTTAATTGCTACTTGTTAATCATTGGTTCTCCTGTTAAAAATGTTAGACATCTTCATGCTTTCATGATTTGCTGCTATTTTCCATAATTGACGTACTTGCACCTTTTAATTGTCATTTACTTGACTGGTCTTGCCATGTAGTATTTCATACGTGAATTTCCAAGTTGGTACAAGGTTTTCTTACTGTTTCAACTTTATATTCATCAGTTATGATGGTTCTTGTGATTTGAATTATGAAATTTATTATGCTTAGTGGTTAATTGTATTGATATGGTGGGATCGGGTTGTACGCCGCAACAGGTGAAATAAAGGTGGATTTATACGGTGAAATAAGGGTGAATTGTGAAACTGATTTATTATATGATCGGATCGGGTTGCGCGCCGCAACATATATATTTATTTATGATTGTTGATATTGCAACGGTGGAATAAGGGAGAATTGTGTTGTACGGTGGGATCGAGTTTCTCGACGCAACAACCTATGTGTTTCTATTTTCCTTTAGATGTATTGGTTTTCTGTATTTTCACTCGAAACTCTAAGGATTTGGTAATTCTGATAGTCACTGGCTTATTTCTTGAGGTTGTAGCTCTTATCTTCAATTGACTGTCCTATTTTGCTCCGTATTTCCTTTTTTGTCTTTATTATATACTGCATACAGGTTGTAGTATGAGTGACATGCCTTAGCCTCGTCACTACTTCGTCGAGATTAGGCTTGACACTTACACAGTACATGGGGTCGGTTGTACTCATACTACACTCTGCACTTCTTGTGCATATTTTGGAGTCGGTCCCAACGACGGTTATTAGCGTGCTCGGATTGGAAAACTTTGAGGAGACTTGAGGTACAACTGCTCAGCGTCCGCAGCTCCTAGAGTCCCCTTTTCTTTTATTTATCTGTGTATTTTTCTTCAGACAACTTTATGTTTTATTCAAACCCTTGTATGTATTATTCTAGTAGTTTGTGTACTTGTGACACCGGGTCCAGGGTTGTATTAGATATTTTAGCTGTTTTAGCTTCCGCACATTACTTTAGATCACTTATTTCAATCCTTCTCATTATTTAATTTAAACTATTGAAAAATGAATAAATTATTCTAACATTGGCTTACCTAACAATTGGAATGTTAAGCGCCACTACGGTCCCGACGGTGGGAATTCGGGGTCGTGACAAGTTGGTATCAGAACACTAGGTTACATAGGTCTCACGAGCAAGCTCATTAGAGTCTTAGGATCGGTATGGAGACGTCTGTACTTATCTTCTAGAAGCTATGGAGTTAGGAACAATTTCACTTCTATTATTCTCTATCGTGCGATTTTATTTCTACCATTAATGATTGAACTCTTCTATACTTGATCTCTCGCAGATGGCGAGAACACACACTGCATATTCAGCTGGACAGCAGCCGAAGCCCCCAATAGTAGCTCTTATGAGGGGCGAGGTCGAGGCCGAGGTCGCGCTAGATGCTGAGGCAGGGGCAAAGCTCAGCCTAGAGCTTAAGCAGCAGCACCAGTAGTGGAGCCTTTGGTAGATTTTGATGAAGAGGTTACAACTCAGACTGTACCTGTTGGACCAGCTCAGGTCCCGAAGGGATTCATCGCCACCCCAGTGCTTCAGGACGCTCTAGTCCATTTGGTGGGCTTTATGGAGAGTGTGGCCCAGGCCGGTAAATTTCCTATGGAATCAGCCGTCTCTCAGGTTGGGGAGGAGCACAGACTCCCTCTACTCACACTCAGGAGCAAATGGCTCCCCAATATCAGACTCCGGCAGACCCACCAGTTGGGGTAATTCAGCTAGTTGTTGCGGCACGGGTCGATGATGGACCCGCCATGTCTTCCGAGGCTTTATGGATATTGGAAAAGTTTACTAAGCTCTTTCCAGTTCAATTCAGTGGTGCACCTTCAGAGGACCCACGGGATTATCTTGACAGCTACTATGAGGTGCTGCAGAACATGGGTATAGTTGAGACCAATTGTGTCGATTTTGTTGTATTTTAGATGACGGGTTCCGTCAGGAAATGGTGGAGGGACTACGAGTTGACCAGACCAGCTGGGTCTCCTGCTCTTACTTGGAACCAGTTCTCTCAGCTATTCTAGAGAAGTTCCTTCCTATCACATTGAGAGAGGATCACCGCTGGCAGTTCGAGCATCTCCAGCAGGGGAGTATGACTGTTACTCAGTACGAGACCCATTTTGTGGATCTAGCCTATCATGCTCTTATGTTGCTTCCTATTGAGAGGGAGAGGGTGAGCAGGTTTATTGATGGACTCGCTCATCCTATCAGGCTTCAGAAGGCCAAGGAGACCGGGGGCGAGATTTCTTTTCAGACGGCTACTAATGTCGCCAGGCGGATCGAGGTGGTTCTTGCATAGGAGAGACATCAGAGGTCTGATAAGAGACCTCGCCATTCCGGTGGTTTCAGTAGTGCCTCATCTGGAGGCAGGGGTACTTTTGGTAGGGGCCATCCTCCCAGTCTATTCCAATTGGCGCTTCAGGCATCCCACGGTGCTTTAGGGAGTTGTGGTCCTTATGTGCCTTATTCTTGGTAGCCAGGATATAGTGCAGCATCAGCTCCTATCAGTGCGCCTCTAATTCAGAGTTAACACCGTGGTTATCCGGCCTGTTCGGTTCAGTCTAAGTTTCAGTACCCATAGCACCAAGATGGATATTTTGAGTGTGGTGGTTTTGGGCATATCAGGAGGACCTGTCCGAGATTATTGGGTGGCACGCCACATCATGGTTCTCGTGTTGTGGTTCCGGCACCGGTTGCACCACCGCCTGCTCAGCCAACTAGAGGCAGGGGTCAGGCAGTCAGAGGTGGAAGCCATGCCGCTAGAGGTGGAGGTCAGGTTGCTAAAGGTGGAGGTCAGGCCGCTAGAGGTGGAGGCCAGCCAGTTAAAGGACGTCCTAGAGATGTAGTTTAGAGTGGTAGGGCCCAACCCTGATGTTATGATTTCCCAGCCAGGCCCGAGGCTGAGTCATATGATGTTGTTATCACATGTATTGTTTAGTTTGCCATAGAGATGCTTCAATTCTATTTGATCCAGGCTCTACTTATTCCTATGTGTTATCCTACTTTGTCTCATATTTGGTTGTGCCTCGTGATTCTTTGAGCGCTCATGTGTATGTGTCCACACCTATGGGAGATTTTTATTGTTGTAGATCGTGTCTACCGTTCGTGTGTGGTTACTATTGGGAGTCTCGAGACTAGCATAGCTCTCCTACTTCTCGATATGGTAGATTTTAATGTCATCTTGGGTATGGATTGGCTATCACCTTATCATGCTATATTGGATTGTCACGCCAAGAAGGTGACCTTAGCCTTGCTAGGGTTACCTCGATTAGAGTGGAGATGGACTTCTGTCCATTCTACCAGCAGGGTTATCTCTTATGTGAAGGCTCGACATATTGTCGAGAAGGGGTGTATAGCTTATTTGGCTTATGTCCGCGATTCTAATGCGTAGGGTACTTCCATGGATTCAGTTACAGTTGTTCGTGAGTTCCTAGAGGTGTTTCCTGCAGATCTACTAGGGATTCCACCCGATAGAGATATTGACTTCTGTATTGATTTGGCCCAGGGACTTAGCCCATTTCTATTCCGCAATACCGTATGGTCCTGCCATAATTGAAGAGTTATGTCGATCGTCGAGTTTGTGATGTTGCATTCATGGTCGGAGAGATGTATTGCTTCAGGTTTCACCCATGAAGGGTGTGATGAGGTTCTGAAAGAAGGGTAAGTTGAGCCCTAAGTACATCGGACCCTTTGAGATTCTGGAGAGGGTGGGTGAGGGGGCTTACAGGCTCGCATTGCCACCTAGTTTATCACCAGTCCATCCGGTGTTCCGTGTGTCCATGCTCCGGAAGTAGCACAGTGATCTGTCCCATGTGTTAGATTTCAGCTCAGTCCGATTGGACAAGGATTTGACTTACGAGAAGGAGTCGGTGGCTATTCCAGCCTGACAGGTTCGGCAAATGAAGTAGAAGAATTATCCTTTAGTTCGAGTGCAGTGGAGAGGTCAGCCGGTCGAGGCAGCTACTTGGGAGTCCGAGTCAGACATGCAGAGTAGATATCTACACCTTTTCACTAGTCCAGATACTTTTCTATGTTCGTTCAAGGACGAACGGTTGTTCTAGAGGTAGAGCATGTGATGACCCGATAGGCCATCTAGAGTATTAAACCTTAATTATTTGTTTTGAAGCCTCTGTTAGCTCCTTTAAGCCTTCCTCGGTCTTCATGCGTAGTCCGAGTATTTTTTCGGAAGGCTTTTATATTAAATATTGATAAAGTAATAAGTTTTGCCTTTAAAATCTATGTGAGTTGATTTTGATCAAAATTTTGAGCAAACGGACCCGGATCCATAATTTGATGGTCTCGATGGATCCGTATCGTTATTTGGGACTTGGGCGTATGCCCGGAATCGAATTCGGAGGTCTCTAGCTCGAGTTATAGCTTTTTGTCAAAAAATTGAAAGTTTAAAGGTTTAATGATTTTAAAGAATTGACCAATGGTTGACTTTATTGATATTGAGTCCGTATTTTGGTTCCGGAACCTTGTATAGGTCCATTACTGTATTTATGATTTGCATGTAAAATTTGGTGAGAAACGGAGTTGGTTTGACGTGTTAAAATAGAAGTTCATAAGTTCTCTTCAAAATTTTATTTTATTTGGTGTCTGATTTATAGTTCTAGGTGTTATTTTGGCGATTTGATCGCGTGAGCAAGTTCGTATGATATTTTTGGACTAATGTTCATGTTTGGTTTGGACCCCCGAGCCCTCAGGTTAGTTTCAGATAGGCTACGGAGTGATTTTGAACTTAATTGGAATGCTGGTGCATCAGGTCTGCAGATCTCGCATTTGCGAAGAGGGAGGGGGATGGGTGAGCTTCGCTTTTGCGAAGAGAGATCCGCAATGCGATGGGTCAGGGTTCCCATTTTCGGGAAAATGGTCGCATTTGCGACTGGGAGCAGACCACGGCAGACTCGCATTTGCGAATTAAAAGTTCACTTTTGCGAAAGCCTTGGCTCATAGGTTTTTCAGATTTGCGATGACATGAGGCTCATAGGTTTTTCACATTTGCGAAGAATTGACCGCAATTGCGATCATCGCAATTACGAACTTTGTGTCGCAATTGCAATAACTGCAGCTGGGTAAAAGAAGGAAAAAAGGGGATTTTGTTCTTTCTTTCAAATTTTCAAAACTAGAAAACCCTAGACGCGGTTTTTTCCAAGAACTTTTCTTCCCAAATTCATTGGTAAGTGATTCTAACATATTTTCTTTCAATCTTCCATTAAATTTCATAAGATTTCAATCTAAAATCAAGGATTTTTATGGTAGAAATTGGGGGTTTGGGTAGAATTAGGGATTTTTGTAAAATTAAAATTTAGACCTCAAATTGAGGTCGAATTTCGAAATAAATTACATAATCGGGCTCGGGGGTGAATGGTTAATCGGATTTGTGTGCAAATTTCGGGTTTTGACCAAGTGGGCACGGTGTCAATTTTTGACTTTTTGGGGAAAGGCATGACTTTATGTCTTGTAATTGATTCCTTTAACAATAATTGATATTATTGAGTCAATTTTGATTAGATACGAGTGGTTTGGAGGCGAATTCTAGGGGAAAGGCCCCAGTAGATCTTTGAGTTGACTGCGGAGTGAGGTAAGTGTTGAGTTTAACCTTGACTTGAGAGAATTAGGAACCCATGAACTATGTGCTATGTGAATTTCATGTTTTGCGGCGTATAAGCAAAGTGACGAGTGCTTGTATGCCGCCGAATTACTTATTTTCCTGATTTTTCGATTTTTTTCTAATTATCTCCTTCCCTGCTTTAACTGTTATATGCCCTAAATGACTTGCATGCTTTAATTGCTACTTGTTAATCATTGTTTCTCATGTTTAAAATGTTAGACCTCTTCATGCTTTCATGACTTGCATGACTTGCTGCTATTTGCCTTAATTGACGTACTTGCATCTTCTAATTGTCATTTACTAGAATGGTCTTTCCGTGTAGCATTTCATACGTGTATTTCCAAGTTAGTACAAGGTATCCTTACTGCTTCAGCTTTATATTCATCATTTATGGTGGTTCTTGTGATTTGAATTATGAAATTTATTGTACTTTGTGATTAATTGTACTGATATGGTGGGATCGGGTTGCACGCCGCAACAGGTGAAACAAGGGTGGATTTATACAGTGAAATAAGGGTGAATTGTGAAACTGATTTGTTATATAGGGGATCGGGTTGCGCGCCACAATATATATATATATATATATATATATATATATATATATATATATATATTTGTTTGTTGATATAGCTACGGTGGAATACGGGAGGATTGTGTTGTACCGGTGAAATCAGTTGCGCTCTGCAACAACCTATGTGTTTTCTATATTCCTTGGGTTGTATTTGTTTTCGGTATTTTCAGTCGAAACTCTAAAAATTTGATAATTCTGATAGTCATTGGCTTATTTCTTGAGGCTGTAGCTATTATCTTCAATTGACTGTCCTATTTTATTCCATATTTCTTTTTTATGTCTTTATTATATATTGCGTACAGGTTGTAGTGTGAGTGACCTGCATTAGTCTCGTCACTACTTCGTCGAGGTTAGACTCGGCACTTACAGAGTACATGGGATCGGTTGTACTCATATTACACTCTCCAGTTCTTGTGCAGATTGTGGAGTCGCCCAACGGCGGTTATTTGTGTTCTCGGATTGGACAGCTTTGAGAAGACTTGAGGTACAACTGTTCAGCGTCCGCAGGTCCTAGAGTTCCCTTTTTTTTATTTACCTGTGTATTTTCCTTCAGACGGCTCTATGTTTTATTCAAACCCTTGTATGTATTATTCTAGTAGCTCGTGTACTTGTGACACCGGGTCCAGGGTTGTATCATATATTTTAGTTGTTTTAACTTCCGCATATTACTTTGAATTATTACAATTATTTTAATCCTTCTCATTATTTAATTTAAACTGTTAAAAAATGAATAAATTATTCTAATATTGACTTGCCTAGCAAGTGAAATGTTATGTGTCATCGCGATTTTGACGGTGAAAATTCTGAATCGTGATAGTAGCTTTTATCATTATTACAAATCATGGCCTTAACGGCTTATAACCCCACCTAATTCTGGTGTCATTATCACTTTTATCTTAAGAAAAAGTCCTACTGGTATCAACGAAACTAAAAAAACAATTTCTAACAAAAGGAGACACTGGGAATTGGGCATAGCGTTTGACATGTTTCTTCCTATTGATCTATCTCGTAGACCCAAGTTTTGATGAAGTTTCAAGGAAAAATAATATTGTATAGCCATTTTTAAATAATAGCTATATATATATATATATATATATATATATATATCTATATTATGTCATATATAAAAAATATAAATTTTATATACTTTTTCGATTATTAAATATAAATAATTTCTGTTGCGTATTAAAAGTGATAATATCCCAAATTTCAATTGTCAAATACCTGTCAATTTCCAAGATGGACTATATTTATCGAATGAACATAGTTTATTTGAATGTTAATTCGTATTTTTCGAAGGTATCGTTATAGTTTCTTTGTTCAAGTTTACTTACATTTTCGGGAGACAATTGTTGTTAAATAGGTGCGCATTATTCCAGTAGACAAACCCACTTCTATCTTATTCGTTTGTAATAATCTTATTTTTCATTTAGGGTGTGTTCGGTAGGGAGGAAAATATTTTTTAATTATTTCATGTTTGGTTAGCTTAAATATTTTAAAAAATATTTTTCTTATGAACTCATTTTCTTCCAATTGGAGGAAAATATTTTTCTTATCAAAAGAATGAAAAATATTTTCCAAAACACCTTCTCAACCTTCCTCACCCTCTCTAAAGGTGGCAAATGGGCTGTTTGGGCTGAGTTTGGATTGGTCTAAATGGGTTGTACTAATAATTGGGTCAATGCTCAACCCAACCCAAAGTTTAGTTGGGTCAAGATGGGCTGGGTCAAGATGGCTAAACATGGGTCACAACCCAACCCGCCCAACTTGACCCAAATATTTACAATATATTTTCAATAAGTCTCTTTCAATTTGATCCATCTAAATAGTCTTCGGACACAATGAATACTAATACAAGATAAAATTTGTTTGAAATTAAGTAATGATGAATTTAATTATTTAGATGAATTTAAAAGCAATTTTCATTTTCTAGATGCACTACAATTATTTCGTTTAGGGGTTTCATTTAAGCAAATAGCCGTGTACAGCAGCAATAGCTAATCGTTGTCACTAATTTTTAAACCTACTACTCTACAGAGATTACTCCAAGTAACATATATATGAGAAAAATATAATAATATCCTCACAGAAAGTCATCAACTTCAAATTTAAACTATATTTACTATAAACACCAAACCATATGTAGGGTGTTGGTAATTAATACGAGAATATCAATGAATAGACACCCAAAATGCACCAGAAATTTATCATCAACAAAAAAGTAACAAGCAACTTATAGCAGGAATTCTGTAAATTTTGGATAATGAATCACTTCCATCTCTTGAACTTGTGTTTGCCAAACACGCCATGTTTCGAGTAGAGAAAAGACATCTTTATGGTCTTGAGAAGAAGTCAATCACGATAAGTCGCCTTGTTGATCTACATCCACAATTTTAAGTAAAGATTGTAGCGGCAATTTTCTCAACATCTATTGCAATGTCATCCTCTTCAGAATCATCACAAGCTAAAAATAAGAAAATTTTAGAAATTGTCAAACCACAAGAAAGCTCATAAAATAAAATATACATGTTAGTATTTACAATATACCTTGATGCCCATAAATCCAATCTCTAGAACACAACTTAGCTTCTGCATTTTTCGGTAGAATAGAACTCTAGAATTTGCCAATAACTCGACCACCAACACTAAAGGCTGACTCGAATGCAACTGTGCTGATAGGTATACTTAACAGGTCATAAGCCATCAATGAAAGTTTAGGATACTTACTCCTATTATCTTTCCAAAATGTAAGCACGTCTAAATTTTCATTTCCTTTGCGAACTAATACAGGCTCTTCCAAGTATAAATCCAACTGTGTCTTTTCTAAACTATACTCAGAAGGACTTTCAAACATGTCAAATTCATCCAATTCGTCCATTATTTCATCATAACATCCATGACTACTACTTCCAACAATTCCAACATCGAATATTGTCATGTATTCTTTAAACAACCTATGCAAATTATCCTCAACAATCTTAACTTTTTCATTTTAAGTCAAAGGATCAAGTTTTCAGAAGAAAAACTTTATCAATTTTAACTTATATCGAGGATCAAGGGCGACCGCCATAGACGCAATTGGACTATAGTCGTCTTGCCAATATTTTGTAAATTTCTTCTCCATTTCCATAATCATCGCCTTAATATTAGTATCCTCACTACCTATCTCTTCCTTTATCAACATATGAATCTTCCAAACTTTATGAAAATATAAATTGGCGGTAGGATAATAGCTCCCTGAAAATAGTGTAGTGATTTCGTAAAAAGGCCTCTAGCAATTGTTTCAGCTTTAACCCAATCTTCATCTGAAGGACAACATGTAAAATCTTTGTCAAGTATCTTGAAGTCAGAAAATACTCGACGATAAGGAAAAGCACTATCAAGCATCAAATATGTATAGTTCCACCTTGTAGACACGTCTTGACGCACTTTTCCCGTCAACTTTAAACGAAGATTCTTGATACACTCAACAAATTTGACAATCCTTGACTCAGAACCTTTAATATATTTTATACTTTCTCTAATGTTGAGAATAGCGCCCTCTATTGTTTTCAAACCTGCTTTAACAATCAAATTCAAAATATGGTTTGCACACCTGATATGGACAAAGTCTCCATCACAAAGCAAAGAATCCATCAGGTTAAAATGCTCAATCAAGCAACTCACAACACCATCATTATAACTTGCATTATCTAAAGTTATAGAAAATATTTTCTTTTCAATTCTCCATTCTTTCAACAGATTAATCAACTTTAGACCCAAAATAGCACCACTATGAGGAGAAGGCACATGACGAAAGATTAAAACTCTCTTTTGTAAAATCCAATTCAAATCAACATAGTGTGCGGTAACACAAATATATCCATTTGATGTAATTGATGACCATAAATCAGATTGTCAAACTAATTCTATTTGGAATAGCTTCAAGCTCATCTTTTACCATCTCTTTTTTATCATGATATAATTTAAGCACATCAACTTTTGCGGTATTTCTTGAAATGGTTTTAACCATAGGATTCAAGAATGCATGCACTTCCCTAACCCCTTCATATTCCACATAACTAAATGGCAAGTTATGTCTAACTATAGCCTTAGCTACAACTTCAAATATTCTTTATGATCAATTGACGTACCTTGCTGTGATACTTCAATCTTGTGCTTAGCTAGATGTCGCTATAAATTTGTTGTTCCAGCTTTTGAGTCAGCCAAAAATATTATCCCGCATTTCTTACATTTAACTCTAAGTCTAGTATCAGGATTTGTATCCAATGGCAACTTCTCATAGAAATCCCACGCAACAGAAGTAGTATTACGTTGTCTTTTTGAACTTGAAACACTTGTTTCATTGGACTCTACATCATCATGCTCTGTCGACATCTTCTTACACAATAAGTTCCTACAATTGATTAAATACCATAAAATTAGTTATTATTGTTGTATTGGAGAATAATAATAACCATAAATCATGCCCAAAATTTTAAACCTTAGTTCTTTGACAACAATAATACTGAAAGTTTTGTCTTAGTTCGATTTCCCTTAGTTCTTTTATTTTATTTTTGTATAAAACTAAAAATATTTTTACACAAAGTTGTTTAAGTAATTCACTGAATCCACCCCCCCCCCCTCCCCCTCTTTCTCCAAGAAACCACTACTTATAATATTTTCTCAAGGATAAACCACCATATATCCATCCAAATCTCAAACCAAAAGTCATATCCCAGAATTCTCAAAACGAAGAAACATTAGTTTCAACAATCAAAATTTTAAATCAAGAAAACAAATATCCACAACTCATTTCTTTTCAATTAATTTGGAACAAAAATATTTCAGCAACATTATGGATTTGAAAAGAATAAACAACTCTATTATTGTCCAAAGAAAGAAGACGGACTATAGCAGTTCCCAACAATGGAGGCTACAAACAAGAAAAGCGTTCTTATCTGATGTAGAACGTGACGCCGAAATGCACAAATGCATAAATAAGAAACACTCACCTTATCTATGTTGAAAATTCGAGATCCATAGAATTCCTCAGCAAAGCGTTCGACGGAGAGAAGGTATCACCGGAGAAAAGGAAGACGCCGGAGAGAAGGAGTCGCCGGAGAAAAGGAAGACGCCGGAGAAAAGGAAGACGCTAGAGATTGTTTTTGAAGTTCAAAAAGAAACCGTCATTTTTGAGTGTAGAGAGAGAGAGAGAGAGAGCGTATCCGTCGTGTTTAGCATTTTAGGTTTTGGGAGTTTGACGGGTCATTTTGGGCATCTAAACGGGTTACGTTGGGCTAATTATTTTTACGGGTTGAAATGGGCTCAGCCCAAAACGACCCATCAATTAAATTTTTTCATGCCCAACCCATTATTTGCTGGGTTAGTTGGGCTTGGGATAAAAATGCCACCCCTAACCCTCGCCAACCCACCCCAAATCCATCCACCTAATCCCACCTCACCCCATGCCTACCCACCCTATATCCTCTTTTCAAAAAGGCTTTTTTTTTTAAATTTCAGTTTTTTTTCCGTCACCACCCAACCTACTACCCCCTCTCCCCCGTAAAAAAATTACTCCATCCGTTTCAATTTATGTGAACCTGTTTGACTGGGCACGGATTTTAAGAAAACATAAAGACTCTTGGAATTTGTGATCCTAAACAAGTCAAAAAGGGGTCCAGAGTATTGTGTGGTTATAAAAGCTTCTCATTAAGGGTAGAATTGTAAGTTTAAGCAAAATTATTATCAAATTTAGAAAGGGGTCATTCTTTTTGGAATGGATCAAAAAGGAAATAGGTTCACATAAACTGGAACAGTGAGAGTACTTTTTTTTTACATTTTTTTTGTAATTTCAAATTTCTGTTTTTTCGTTTTTCTGCACCATCCACCCTCACTCTTCCAAACCCCACCGCTCACTGCCCCTTCCCCCCCCCCCCCCCCCCCC
>ML398238.1:45790-71111 GCA_005239525.1 Nicotiana knightiana
TTTTTTTTTGTAATTTTAAATTTCTATTTTTTCATTTTTATATTTTTTGTTTTAGTTTTTTCATCTTTCAGTTTACAGGTTCGAAATTTTACAACTTTTAAAGTTATGAATTTGGTAGTTTATGTGTTTGAAAGTTTACGGGTTTAGAAATTATAACGTTTACTGGTTTGAAATTTTGCGGTATCAAATGTTTAGCAGTTCAGAAGTTTATGAGATCTGTAGGTTCGGAAACTTGTTGGTTTGAAAGTTTATGACTTCATGTTATTGTATCTAAATTATTTATGAATACTCTTGAAAGTTATTTTCCTTAATTTGTGTACCAAATACCGAAAAATGAATAAGATTATTATATGTTTTCTAAGAAAATATCTTTCGTTATACCAAACACACCCTTAAGCATGAAATCAATTAATTATCAGTTTGAAGTTTAAGAAAATGTAAAACTATGACTAAGCTTAAAAATATATTAAACTGGTGCTCTAACCAACTGAGCTACGAGAGTATTTGTTCATTATTCATTTGAATTACTTATAGCTTCATAAATAGTTTAGTACTTTATGCATATTGTTTCATTTTAAACTCTTTTACATATTAAGCAACTTTTCTTTACAATTTGTTATCTCGATCCCTCGACTTAATTAAACGGTTAAATGTATGAGGTACAAACAAATATATTTTGCTCATTTAATTTAGTTCACTCTCTGTAAAAAGTTTTCATTGTACCATCTGATGGAATAATTTAAATTCATTGTTGGGTCCGAATTAAATTGTTTCATTTTCTTCCTTGTTTATTGTATACGGCTATAATCGGAGAGCCCAATTTTATGATCATTATGACACTTCATCGCCCGTCTTCAAAAGGCTCGAAGCAGTTCAAGTTTTGACATAGAGAAGGATTTCGAGGATCCTCTATGCTTGACCTCGAGGCAGTGTAAATCGATGGCCATCATGGAAAAGCGAAAAATTCTCAAAGTCATTCCATCAAGTGCAGCCTCGAAGTCCATCCCGAAGACATTCAGAATGCCCGATCTCCCGAAGTACAATGGGACCTCGGACCCCAATGAGCACATTAGTGCTTACACTTGTGCTGTGAAAGGGAACGACCTAAAAGATGACGAGATTGAATCCGTCTTATTAATAAAATTTGGAGAAACACTTTCCAAAGGGGCCATGATGTGGTATCATAACTTGCCCCCGAACTCGATAGACTCGTTTTCCATTATGGCAGACTCTTTTGTGAAGGCACATACTGGTGCCATCAAGGTCGCTACGAGGAAGTCTGACGTCTTCAAAATCAAACAAAGAGAGAATGAGATGTTAAGGGAGTTCGTATCCGCTTCCAGCTGGAACAGATGGAATTACCAGCGGTCTCCGATAATTAGGCAGTGCAAGCTTTCGCTCAGGGCTTGAATGAATGAAGCTCGATAGCTTCAAAGCAGTTGAAGCAAAACTTAATCGAGTATCCCGCCGTAGTTTGGCGGATGTGCACAACAGGTATCAGTCAAATATCAGAGTTGAGGATGACCAATTGGAAGCCCCCTCGGGCTCTGTGTATCCCAGCAGGCTCTTTACAAAGGAATCGAGGCTTCCAGAAAGAGAGTTGATGCCAAGCAAAGAAAGGTATCAACCGTATATAGAAAATCAGAGAAATATCCCGAGATGCAACATGCCTCGAAGTGATCAAATGATGGATCGAGGCTAGTATCCTTGGGGACTTATGAACAAAGCAGGGATAGGAACACAGGGCCGGTAGAGGCACCCCGACTATTTGAGTACAACTTCAAAATTGATGTTTCAGATATCGTATAGGCCATAGGTAAAATCAAAGACACCAGGTGGCTAAGAACCGTACTATCAGATCCTTCGCAAAGGAACCCTAGCTTGATATGCGAATATCACGGTACCCACGGTCATAGGACCGAGGATTGCAGACAACTCTGAAAAGAAGTAGCCCGACTGATAAGCAAAGGGCACCTTCGAGAATTCCTCAGCGACCGAGCTAAAAACCAATTTCGGGAAAGAGAGGAGAACAGGAAAAATGAAACAGAAGAACCATAACACGTCATCTACATCATTATTAGAGGAGTCGACATCCCTCAGGGACACATTTTCAAGAAAACAAAAGTATCCATCACCAAGGAAAAGCGAACTCGAAGCTACATACTTGAAGATGCCCTTTAATTCAGTGAAGAGGACATCGAGACCTTGTCTCAACCTCATAATGACGCACTGGGAATTTCTTTTCTTTTGAATAAATTTCAAATTAAACGTGTGCTTGTGGATCCAGGTAGCTCGGCCAACATAATTAGGTCGAGGGTGGTAGAGCAACTCGGATTTCTCGACCAAATCGTGCCCTCCTCTCGAGTCCTCAACGGAGTCAACATGGCGAGTGAGACAAAAAAAGGGGAAATCACCCTCCCAGTCAACGTGGCCGGTACAATTCAAGATACCAAGTTTCATGTCATCGAAGGTGACATGAAATAAAATGCTTTTCTTGGAAGGCCATGGATTCACAGTATGAGGGCGGTGCCATCAACCCTTCATCAAATGATGAATTTTCCTACGAAGGATGGAGTGAAAACAGTACACGGACAGCAGAACGCAGCAAAAGAGATGTTCACGGTGCACGATGTGGCACCGACATCGATACCCTCTACATCGGAGGGGCCAAAAAACAAACAAATATCCGAGTAGCTATCATAAACTACATCCTGGAATGAACTTATAAAGGACCGTGCATATCGAGGCTTAAACTCCACCACAGCTAAGGTACAATCCTGTCCCTCTTTCCTTCACATTTTACACTAACATATGTGCAGGTGTTCTATTGAAAGGAATCGAAGCACCCTCCAGCTCGAAGGCCTTTGGTTTTAAAGCATACGTTGCGCTCTTTTTCCCTCATATCGTATTTTACCCCAAATGGTTTTTACCGATGAGGTTTTTAACGAGGAAACATACATATGATACCTATGGAGAACTCACCAAGTATTCAAGGCTTCTCTTCGATCAACCTCAAATACTAAAGGGCATCCCCCCGGGAGATCACCTCCTCGAAGAAACTAAAATATGCCAAAGAGGGTCTCGATAGGAGAACGATGTATAGGACCAAACGGTCAAATGAACCGTGTCCACATAGAATAATCCAACCCTCGATGGTGAAAAATGTTACTTGTACCAAGTAATCTAAGGAAAACCTTTTATCATAAAACACTTCCTGTGTCAAAGAAGTTTGCTATTTTCACAAGAAACGGCCCCAAGGCCAGAAATATCCCGAACACTCGGAGATTGACACCGAAAACTCGAAGCAATAAGACCTCAGGGCCGGAAACTTCGAGCTCATAATCCCTCCAAGAGGCATTAATATAAGCCCTCCATAAGGAAATATCGCATCTATAAGACCTCAACGAGGCAACGCCAAATTTGTAAGACCTTAAAAAAAGGCATAACCTCGACTCGGGGACTGTCCTTGACATTCGGCTCATCAATCTATCTAACTTGAAATCGTAAGACCTCAATCAGGCATCTTCAAGTTCATAAGCCCTCATAAGGCAATACCAACAACGTAAGCCCTCCACGAGGCAATGTCAACAATATAAGCCATCCATGAGGCACCAATGTAAGCCCTCCATGAGGTAATATCAAAATTGTAAGGCCTCGAGCAAGGCATGAATCATAAGACCTCCACGAGGAAATATCAAAACTGTAAGACCTCAAACAAGGCATGTACAAATTTGTAAGACCTTAAAAAGGCATAATCCCGATATCAAAGTCAAGGCTATATATCGAACTTGTAAGACCCCTAAAAAGGCATACCCTCGATATGGAAGCCGAGGCTATCTCACTCGGGGACTAAAAGTCTACGGCCAAACACAATGACCACGGTCATAAGGCTCCAACCAAACTAACGCGACTCAGATACGTCTGACTGTCACCATGAAATCACAGGCCTTCAAATACTTCAAAAATACTTCGAAAAGAACCGGTTAATCAGGCTATCCTCGGCATAAGCAAAAGAGCTTCGATCATATCATCTCCAAATAATGAAAAGTCTTCGAAACAATCAGCCTTCGAGCGAAACCTCCCGAGATGCTCATTAAGCGTCACACAACGGCTCATAATCGAGGTTCTTGCGAGCCGTTGAAGAGTCGGACGAACACAAAAACTTCGAAAGGTCTTTAACGAGGGAAAAATATAGCCATATTAGAGGTCATACCGAGCCAATGCGTCAGAGCCCAAGCACCAACCACACTAAAGGTCGTACCGACCCAATGCGTAAGAGCCTAAGCGCCAGCCTAAAGAGCCTCAGGGATGATTTAAAAAAACCTAAGGGTCGTGAGCTCGTGTCGAAACCTGACTCGAGGACTGAGCCCTAAACGGTTAACCATATTAAAGGTCGTACCAAACCAACCCGTAAGAGCTCAAGCGCCAGCTACATTAAAGGGCGTACCGACCCAATGTGTAAGAGCCCAAGCACCAGCTATATCAAAGGTCGTGCCAACCCAATGCATAAGAGCCCAAGCTCCAACTATATCAAAGGTCATACTGACCGAATGCGTAAGAGCCTAAGCGCCATCCTAAAGATCCTCGGGGCCGATTTAAAAAACCTAAGAGTCGATGAGTTCGAGTCAAAACCCGACTAGAAGAATGAGTCCTAAATAGTTAACTAAAGTGCCTAAGGGCCAAATGCATAAGAGCCCACGGGCCAGCCTAAAAATCCTCAGGGCCAATCTATAACCCCAAGGGGTTTCATTTCGAAGTCCAATTTATCGGGCTAATTATCGAGAAGCATCGGAATTCAAAACAAAAGAAAGATAGACACAAGTTAATAAGAAATACCAAAGAAGTTTTTATATATGTGTATTACAAATATACATTTACAATGCTTCCACAGGAGTTTTACAAAGGGCAAGAAAGAAAAACCTAGTCTGCTCTAGGGACCAGCTCCCTCGGCGGCCTTCAAATATCACCATCGGCACCAGAAGAAAGGAAAAACTTGGCGTCGATCTCATCCGCCTTGGCCTGCTTTATCTCTTCCGAGAGATCAAAGCCCCTAACATGAATCTCTTCAAGGGTCTCCCTCCGAGACCTGCATAGGGCATACTCGTTGCCCATTCTCTCTCTGTCAAAGGCTCCCCTCAGCTCAGCCCGAGCATCAGCAGCATATTTCAAATAAACATCCACTTTCTTATCGGCCTTTGCTCGAACTTCTTCAGCTTCAGCCCGGGCGTCCACGACCTCGGCCTTTATCTTCAAAAGATCAGTTTCGAGCTTGGCAATCCTGCTCGACTGAATCGATCTACTTTCTCGAGCATTGTGAAGTTGTACCTCGAGGGCAAAAGCCTTGGCCAAAGCATTCCTTTGGGCCGCAACATGAACACCTATCTGAGCCTTCAACGCATTTCATTCGGAATTGACCTGTCCGACTTTGCCCCAAAGGCGTTCCAACGCTTATGTTTTTCTCTGCAACTAAAGCACCGAAACGTTAGTTCTCAAAGACGGGAAAGGAAATATGTACTCCCTCAAAATAAGGATTACCTGATGCTCGAGATTTCCTTCGTTGTTTCGACTTTGATGCATCTCCAATCGAAGATATATCAATTCTTTTGTTTTCTTATTACAAAGAAGTCTGAGAGATTTCTCCTTGCCCGAATCTTCCCGCAACTTGGTCTCACAACGGAGCAACTCGAACTTGATCTTGTCAAAGGCCTATGAAAAAGAAGCTTCAGTTCAAAAGATGAAAATACAAAGCTGAGAAGCCGACAAAGTCACCCAAAACTCACCACGGAACAAAGCCGCTGAGCCTCCTCAAAATTTGAGCGTGCGTCTACTGTCCTGGTCCCATCAGCCCCAGTTGAACCGCTCTCAATGGGGATATGATTTCTCGAGACCCCACTTGATTTAGGCGGCCCTTGGCCCCGATCGCCCCTCGAAGTACCTTCGAGAGAGGAAGCAGATGATGGTGAAAGACTTTTGCTCCTTCCCTCTCGTGGAACCTATCCCTCGAGGCTAGAGGTCTCAAGACCAGCAGGATCGGAAACCTCGGGAGGGCCCCTGGTTCAAGCCATAGATGAAAGACCATCCTCCCGAGTAGAGTTGATGTCTACGGAATAACCTACGTATATAAGGTACTCTTCACCGAAGACGTCTCCTTTGTGTCTCCGGGCAGGCCCCACCTCATTGAGAATGTCCTCATCCACCAGGGACCTTTTCCGATTATTGTCCTCCCTCGGCTCCAAAGCTGACGGTCCTTCCCCCTCGTCGAGGGGAAACGATCTCATCTCTGAGAATCCACCAACGCCTGCGGTGGTGGAGTTAATACACATAAAGGAAAGTATTCCTCAAAAGGCAATCACATGGCACATACCATGGTGCTTTGCTTCCCATCTGCCATTCGACAGATCTCGCCACTTGCATTCATCATAGGTTGAGGAGGTTGGCAGCCTCCGAGTCCAGTCCGCAAGACCGGGGATCTCTTCTGGCATCCACGGGACCGCTGAGAAAGAGAAAAAGAAACATTCTTATAAATCATCAAGAGTAAAGGGCACTAGGGTACGACATAGTACTTTCGTTTGAAGTTCTATTTTTCGGGAAACGACAGGAACTCTGCAGGAATGATGTCGACGGTCCTCACTCGGACAAACCGACCCATCCATCCTCGGTTCCGGTCCTCATCGTCACTGGCAATAAAAGTCTTGGTGGATCAGCATCGTAACGCAAGTAGGCCTCGACAATGAAGAGGCTGATATAATCCGATAAGTTGGCTAAGGGTAAGCTCGAGCTCGGCCCTTTCAGTGAAGAACCTTATCATCAGCACTATCTACCAGAAGAATGGATGAATCTGAGCTAAGGTGAGTCGATACCTTTTACAGAATTCGAGCACAAGGCGGTCGAGGGGGCCCAATGTAAATGGATATGTATACAGATTCAGGAATCCCTCTACATGGCCCATAATATTCTCTTCTCGGGAAGGTATCTACAGCATCACATTTTCTTCCCATCCACAATATCTCCTCACGGCATCGAGGTGATTCTCCTCTATCGATCAAATAAACCTCAACACACGTTCTCGATGGCCTAGAGCATCGAAAGATTTCTCTAGTGCAAAGTCTTTCTTCAAAGCAAAATAACTCGAGGTTAACTCACTGTACACTAGCAGTGTGCCACCGACCGGGCACGAAGCAAAGTTAGAATTTCCCTCTTCTTGGTGAGCGGATTTGGGCACGGCATCCATAACTATTCACATAAAGATAAAGAGGAAGAAAGCTCAAGCAGTTTTGCAAGCTAGGAAAGGGAAGAGAACGTTATAAAGAAAACTAGTTTTGCAAAGCTGCAAGACCTAAACTGAAGAAGAAGAAAGTGTGTATATATTGAACAAGCGGTGACTATTCATCTACTTTGAGGGCCAATTAATTCTGACAAGGTCGTTATAGGTTTTGGGGAAGTGTACCGGCGGGGCCAGCTCGGTCACTTCACAGTCATGTGATATGAATGACGTTGTCACATAGTGTTCGAGGGATCGAAAACTCCCATGCCAACCTAGCCTCGAGAAGGTGTCCGATCCTGAGGATCTCTGTTACTACAAGAATGGGATCCAAAGAGCTAAATTCAGAGCTCGAAGGTCGACTTTTGCATAAGCATTGCAGGGCAAAGTTTGAAAAATAAGAAACGAAGAGATCTTTTCCATTCCAAATATATACTTACAAGGGTATTTTACAAAGCTCCCCCGAGGATCCCATGTACAAAAAAGATAAAATCAAAACAGTAAGTAAATCCACTCTTTGCCTTCACTGCTGCCCGAGTCGACTCCAGAGCCCTCATACGAAGTAGTTGAAATTTCTGATTCTTCCTCCAAGGCCCTGGCTTATTCAATATCGGCAGAGAGATCAGAACCTTTAGCACTCGCTTCCTCGAAGGCTTGCCTCCTGGCTTGCAAGCAGACATGCGCAACTGCCCGAGCCAGTTTTAGCTCAGCCTTCACGGATATCTCCCTGGCTCGATCATTTACGGCGGCAACATCTCTTTTGTACGAAGAGACAAATTCATTGGCCTCAGACTTGGCCGCAGGTAATGCAACAGCATCCTCCTGAGCACTTCGAAAGAGGCCTGAATCAAGTATAGCTTCTCCCAAAGAATGTCCCTCCGAATCTACGACATCATTCAGTCGCGCCAGCTCAAGGATTTCGGCGTCCTTGGCCATAACATCCCCTGGAAGCTGCCCCACTCGGGCATCCTTTTTCCCAATCTGAAAATACAGAAGACAAGATAATTAGCACCAAGTATGACAATAAAATATAATATTATGGGTACCAGAGTACCTGCTCGATGAAGTCGGCCCTCTCTTGGAGCGCTCTCTCCGAGCCTGCCCGGAGGTTGATAAAATCCTCCTCTTTTAGGGCGCATAGAAACTCCAACTCAATTGAATCTGATGTAAGCTTCACAAGCTCCTCTCCCCGATGATTCAACTCTTCTTTCAGCTTGGAGAAGGCTTGGTAATACAACTTCTTGACCTACAACACAAAGGAAGAAAGTTAGAAAAACAAGAGTAGAAATTCGAAGCATCGAATATTATATCAAGAAGGTCACCTGCTTTTGAAGCCTCTCGGCCTCCTCGAAAGCGACGGGGGCATCGATATCGGTATCCTCCTCAACGCCTTCAAAGTAATCTCCAAATGCATCATGCTTTCCCCGAAAGGTCCCCAAACCAGGGGCATTCCTGTCTTGGGCATCTCGTATCTCCCCTGAAGAAAATGACGAGTCCGATTAAAACCCGCCTGCAGCATTAACCTCCATCTGGGCTTCCTCTCGCCCCCAAAAAATTTCAGAAACAAGCCCTGCGAACTCGCCGACGTGAACTGTACCATGTCCGACGAGCGGCTTGGGGACTGCACCCGAACCCTTCTCGAGGGTCTCCTCAGCACAAGGCGGGTCCGCATCGGCCACCTGTGACTTAGTAGACATTTGTCCAACAATTCTCGAAGCATCAACGCTTCGTTTTGCCTTTTGTACCAAAGGGCATGTATCATCATCTTCTTCCTCGGCAAGCAGGCTCTCAGCGGCCATTGAGGATAGGACTGAAGCATCGGTCTTGGGATTCCGAGCCTTTGCTTTCTTGGATTTCGGAGACACCGCCGATGTCTCCCTCTTCCTTTTCTTATGCATGACGGCCTTCGAAGCCTCTTCCTCACCGGGAGGAGGCAGTCTCATCGACACGCCTTTCTCAAGTCCTGCATAGGCATGATGTATACAACTCACTACCATAAAGAATACTTACAAAGAATGAGGAAATGACAACAATGAGAGCGTACTGTGGTTCTTGGCCTGCCACCATGTTTTAGCCAAATTGCGCCAGACGCGTTTGTTGTATGGAAAAGCGGAGTCCAAAAGTTTGATCCATATCGGAAGGTCCTGGACCGCGTCGGGGAACCAAACAGTGGCTACACAATCAGAAGAAAATCAATTAAAAGAGAAGGAGATCAGATCGGAAGAAGAAAAAGAGGTGGTAAAACATACTCGATATGGGGATACTTATGCTTCATATTATATTCCTCCAGGAACGACATTCTATCAGCAGGGATGATGTCCGAGGTTCTGACTCTAACAAATCGGCTCATCCATTCCCGGTCTTTGTCCTCGTCGATGCAGGAAAAGAGCGCCTTGGCGGATCGACGGTGCATCTTAATTAAAACCCCTCGGAAGAGACGAGGGCTATACAATCTGATCAAATGATCGAGGGTGAAAGTCATACCCTCGACCATATTGGAAATGTATCGAATCATATATACAATCCTCCAGAAGGAGGAATAAATCTGATCGAGTGTCACTCAGTATTGACGACAAAAGTCGAGAATCACCGGGTCTATCGGTGAAGAATCTACTGGGCCTAGAGTGAAAGGGTATGTATATACGCTGAGAAAGCCAGCTTTATGTGTGACTATGCTTTCTTCAGTCGTAGGGATTTCTACCTGCACCGGCTCCTCCCAACAGCAGTCTAGTTTTACCCTCTCTCTATCGGTCACTACACTTATATACCGATACATGGGCTCGTATCAGCCCGATGTAGAATGGGGTTTTTCGATGGTAAAATTGCAGATGGTGTCAAAGGGACCAGAAATGCACTGCTCGATACTAGGAGGAGTTTTTGATTTGCCCTTAGATGAGCGTGATGAATAAGTGGCTCCCTATTTTTGGGGTACCATTTTGGAGGTTTTTACCATAATTGTAACTGAGTTTTAAAGAAGGAAGATGAAGAAGCAAGCGCAGAAAGAGGGTGAAAGTAGAAAACAGTTAGTAAAATTTTGAAGACTTGAAGATGTTGTAAAATTGTGAAAAGTCAAATGATTGAAGTATTTATAGAAGCCATTTGGGCATGTTTGAAGCGGAAAGGTCGAACCAATAGCGATTCGTGGGCTTCTCGAGAATCGTGCTGATAACAACCTCTGCACAGCCTTTCTGTCATGTCATTTAATGTTCTAATGAGGCTGGCGTCATAATAGGGATATTGAAGAGGAAAGAATTCAAGACCGTTTCTTATCACTTTATTCTAAGAAACGCGGGGACTATATGTATACGGCTAAAATCGGAGAGCCCAATTTTATGATCATTATGGTACTTCATCGCACGTCTTCAGAAGTCTCGAAGAAGTTCAAGTTTTGACATCGATGAAGCATGTCTAGGATTCCCAAAAGGCACGTGGTTAAGGCTGACCAAGTCTGCAAGAATAGTACAAGTCTGTACCATGACATTAAATGGATGTACCAGCTGTTTATCTTTGTAATAATTACACATGTACTATGTTGGGATTCCCCTTCCTATATAAAGGGGACCTTTGCCATTTTGTAACGGGAATTATATTTACAAGAACAAGATTATTCTCTGCTCTCTAACTCAAACACTCTACAATTGTTCTATTGATTTGATACCTTTCATTTATTGTGTTCATTAAATTGTTCGTCATTTATTGTTCATTATTGATCATAAAGAGGCCATCTTCGAGGCCTTCAATACTGTTGTATCTTCATCAATCACCCTCTATCAAGCCCTCGAGCTCGACCTCGAGGCCCTATTTTAGCCAAGCTCGAGACCCCATCTCTTAACTGCTCGATTTGCATAATTCCATTATCCTTTGCCCTTATCTCATTTTTCTGAACTCTCACTTAGCATCTATTTCTTAAACAACTAGTATTATAATAAATCCCGTATTTTTAGAACCATAAAATCGGATATAATTATAATTACCATTTTCACGGTAAACATTCATAATCGAAAATTAAGATAAATCAGACATTATGATAGGACGTAAAAACACTCGTTTCCTTTTCGATCTCAATATGTGGAATCGTCTTGCAACATATGTATTGAGATTGTTTAGATAAATGGTCCAAGTCTATATTATGAGAATTTATCATGAATTAACAAGATTCACGTAGACTTGCTAGTCTACCGCAACCCTTCTTCTTTATTCGAGCTTGAGATCGACAATGTGAGCAACCCCCCTCCTCTATTTTTCTGGCTTGACTAGGTGGAATAGCTGAGCCATTCCCTTTTCTTTTGGATAGCAGGTTGAGCAAAACAACAAAAGAAAATGATCTATTCAATTAGCAAAAAAAGGAGAGAAGAATTCGAACCCTCGAAAGTTTTTTTTTCAAAATTATACTGGTTTTCAACAATAGAGATATCAACCACTCAAAGATGTCTCCAAAAGACTATTTTTATTTTATTTCTCTGATAAAACATGATCATTGGATTAGACACCTCCTATGTAGAAATATCTCAGGTACGAATCTACGGGTCGATATATATATATATATATATATATATATATATATATATATATATATATATATATATATATATATATATATATATATATATATATATGTCATACCCATTCGTAAAACAAAAAATAGACATGGTCCAAATTTAGTAAAAAAAGAAAGAAAAAAAAATTAGTTGTAGATTACAACACCAAAAAATTGAGGGTATTGTATATCCCAGTCTTGCTAGAATGTCATCTAAAGACAGTTTACAGTCGTATATATATATACATTTCAATGAAATTCAATATTTTCTTTTTTCTGACATATATATGAGATCTAGAGTTTCTCTTTTAATATTCCTACTTTATCATTTACTTCACCATATATGTTTCTCAATAAACTTAAAATGACTTATATCTTAAATTTTTTGACAATGGTGTTAAAATCAAAATTGTTTGACAAATTGAGACTAAACGAGTGTTAAGATTATCAGCTATTATATATGGATTTGGAAACTATAAACTACTTATGGTTTTCTTATAGAACTTATTGGCCCATGAAAAAGAATAGTTTTGAAGATTGACAAAGAATTTAGAAATGAACCAGGTCCATCGCTGGTAGTCAGGCAGAGCCAAGGCACGTGAGATGCACATGCAGGAGATAAATGTATTCTGGCAAAATAGATATCTCCTATTCGAAAAGATTGCATAAATGATAAGGAGAAGGACTCCTTACTCAAAGAGAACATTATCCAAGATAAGGAGGGATTTAGGAGTTGAGGTTGACTATAACTCTTCTACCAAGGAAGAGTAGCATTAGAACTCTAGTTAATTCTTTATCTACTAACCATATATATTATAGGATGTTCTTATTGTACAGGTATGCACAAAGGCAGAAGTTAAATGTTAATTGAGAGCAAAATAGCAAGGCAATTTTGCAAGCAATTCGTGTGAGATTTGAGTGTGCAAACCTGAAGCTACTTGAACCAGCTAGAAGAACCAGTTTCAAGTGTCTGTCTTTTAGTCTAGTTCATTTGTAGTAGGTGATTTTATATTGTACCTTTCAGCTTTATCTAGAAGCATTTGTAATAGGTACTGTGTGTATTCAAGTTAGAGTTAACTTGAAGTTGTCGCAAACAGTTAGAGGTTGTTTTCCACAAAGGATTAGAGTTAGTCCTAGGTTTACAAAAGGGTTTTTTAGAATGCAGTTTTTGGCTCACTGATTTAGTAAAGAGTTTTGGGAAAATCCTACTGGGAAGTAGGTGGTGATTTTTCACCTTTTGAGCCAAGTGTTTTTCACGTAAAATCCTTGTGTTCTTTAATTTCTGTATTTACTATTCCGCAACAGTAGTATTAGGAACACATAGAAGAACCAGGTCCTTCTATAATCTGTGCATGCCAAAAATTAGACACCACACAAATCACCCCCTCCCCCCCTCTTGTGTGGTATTGAAGTATAAAATATCAATTGGTATTAGAGTGGGTTATCCTTGAAGAGGCTAACACCTTCGGAGAAGATCAAGATGAGTGCACCACCTGGAAATTGGGAAGGATAATCAACTGCTAGGCCACCGCTCTTCAATGGCCAGTATTACTCCTGGTGAAAGAACAGAATGAGAGACCACATCATTAGAGAAGATTACGAGTTGTGGGACATTGTCACTGATGGTCCTCTAGCTACCATGAAGAAGAATGCCGAAGGAGTAGATGTGCCAAAAACAAGAGCTGGTTGCACTGCTGAGGACTTGAGAAAATGGGAGAAGAATGCCAAGGCCAAGAAATAGCTTATGTGTGGACTTGGTCCATATGAGTACAGCAGAATTCAAAGTTGTACTACTACTAAGGAAAGTTGGGACACTTTGCAAGTGGCTCATGAAGGAACACCTCAAGTGAAGAGGTCCAGAGGAACTGTACTGTATTTTCAATATGAGAAATTCACCATGAAGGAAGGGGAAATCATCCAAGAGATATATACAAGATTCACCACACTGACAAATGAACTTAAGTCTCTTGGAAGGATTCTTCTTGAAGAAGACAAAGTTGAGAAGATTCTGACAAGGATTCTGCCAGTCTCTTGGGAAAGAAAAATCACTACAATTCAGGAATCAAAGAACATTGCAACTCTTAAGTTGGATGAGCTGATTGAAAAAGATTAGTTTTGAAGATTGACAAAGGAACTCAGAAATGAACCAGGTCCATGACACAGACAGAGTCAAGGCATGTGAGATGCACATGCAGGAGATAAACGTATTCTTCCAAAATAAATATCTCATGTTCGAAAAGATTGCATAAATGATAAGGGTAAGGACTCCTTACTCAAAGAGAACATTATCCAAGATAAGGAGGGATTTAGGAGATGAGATTGACTAGAACTCTTCCACCAAGGAAGAGTAGCATTAGAACTCTAGTTAATTCTTTATATACTAACCTTATATATTGCAGGATGTTTTTATTTTACATGTATGCACAAAAGCAGAAGTTAAACGTGAATTGAGAGTAAAATAGCAAGGAAATTTTGCAAGCAGTTCGTGTGAGATTTGAGTGTGCAAACCTGAAGCTACTTGAACCAGCTAGAAGAACCAGTTCCAAGTTTCTGTCTTTTAGTCTAGTTCATTTGTAGTAGGTGGTTTTATATTGTACCTTTCAGCTTTATCTAGAAGTATTTATAATAGGTACGGTGTGTATTCAAGTTAGAGTTAACTTGAAGTTGTCGCAAACAGTTAGAGGTTGTTTGCCACAAGGGATTAGAGTTAGTCCTAAGTTTACAAAAGAGTTTTTTTAAATGCAGTTTTGGCTAACTGATTTAGTAATGAGTTTTGGAAAAATCCTACTGGGAAGTAGGTCGTGGTTTTTCACCTTTTGAGTCAGGTGTTTTCCACGTAAAATCCTTGTGTTCTTTAATTTTTGTATTTATTATTCCGCAAAAATAATATTAGGAACACATAGAAGAACCAGATCCTTCTATATAATCTGTGCATGCGAAAAGTTAGACACCACACAAATCACCCCTCTTGTGTGATATTGAAGTATAAAACAACATAACTTTCCCAAAGAAAAAATCATCAGCTAATTAACAAGTCATATATGAAAAAGTGGAGTCTGGCACATTGACAAGTGTGGTTATATCCTCATGGATTTATACATGCATGAATTGTACGCATATGTGATGAGATGAGACGATGACTCTTTACACATAATCTGATTGTTTGCTCCTAACTTTGTCTCCAAGTACTTAACTGTCAAGGAACGTGAGCCAATTCTATTTTCATCCTAAAATGTCTATTTATTTTTCTTCAAATTGAGAGGGCTTTAATGCCCTTTAATTTAAATATATATCATCCCAAACTTGTTAAGAGTTACCTCTAAATAGGTACTTTCAGCCGATCCTCTACAGCTGCGTAATTGACTCCAAAAGCAAAACGTTATATATATTTGATATTAAATAAGTCATAACTTGTGGTGATGGACTGTCAATTGAAGTGGCAATTGGTAGAAAGATTTGTCTTATACCTACGTAGGACTGGATTATAAATGGACTATGTACAAAAAAAGAAATTTGAAAAAAAGAACAAATACAAAGAAAAGAAAGAGACAATTGATAACGAAGTAAGCCATCAAATTCATTTCCTTTTAACTTCAAACCTATTTTTGTTAATTAAAATGGTGACCCTATTGCATTAATTTGGAGAAATAACGAGTTTTTGGGAGTTTCCACAGCTAGTGTTCACATTCAAGTGAAGGAAATACGTAATGGAGATGGTTGGGTTTACGTTTGAAATTCTGCTTTTCGGTTTGCAGGTAAAATTGAATTAGTAAATGTTTTTGCTATTCCTTAAGAAATCAATGTTGACCTTAAATGCATGTTGTTCATTCCACATTGCCCCTGAATTCATGCATACACATGCATTTTGGCTGAATTTATGCTTTTGACACGACTAAATGGTTAATGTGCATCGAATATCTTCAGTAGATAATAGCTATATTTTTTTGTTTATAACAAGGTGGTGAAACAGAAAGGATTTTCATAACTTTGTATATCCCCATATTTTATCACGACATTCTTGTGTCCCAGCTTGAAACACTGCAACTTGATATATACTAAAAATTAAAACAAATAATCATTCCATTTGACCGATGTCCAGTTCAATTTGGAAAATGGAATTAATAAATTTTAAGATACATAAAAAATATCATTATAAAGAGTTTTCGCAAAATATATTTCTATAGTTAAACTGGTACGCCCATATATGAACTTAACATTTCATATTTTTACAACAGTCATTTAGTCGATATGATTTGTCATATATATGCTAATATTAGTAGTCTATATAATATTAATAGTCTCAAAATAGTTATAAAATTTCAGCCAATTGAACCTTCTCAAACACTTTTTTTCTAGTCGAAAGTAAATTTTGTTTTATTCAAATAAGTATAAACTAGGTACATCTGCTAGCTCTTTTGGACTCTCGAGCTACCAACAGTTGACAATTACAATAAAAAACAAAATTGCTACATACATATTAAGACAATTGAATTGTGTATTGTGTATTGTATCTTTGTAATAGTGTTGAGTCAGCATCTTTAGTTAGTGTTAGTATTGTGATTAGTTAGTCTATAACTTTGTATATATTGAACAGTGTAGTTACATTGAATGCAATATTCATTTCACAGTTTAATCAACTTTCAACAGCTCCTTTTCTTCTCTCTTCGAACCATTTCTAGAAGCTTCCGTATCCTCCATTAAGAGGGATCCAGAGCTCGTTTCATACCTGAAATCTCGACATGGTATCAGAGCGGAGGTCCTATCAACGACCACGCTTCATCTCGTTCTATTGTTTCTGATCATTGAGTAATCTAGGGTTTTCTTCATCAATCACAATTTGGGAAAAACTTGAATTGGACACATGTAGTGACGATTCGTCGACGAATAGAAGAAAATCTCAACTATACGAAGACTGATTCTACTATTCTCCACAAATTTTTCACAAAATTTCCATGGCAGTTACAGATCAGAGTGATGAGACGACCTCAACGGTCATGACACAGATGGTAATCGATGTGGGTAGCCCTCTTTACATACACCCTTCTGATAGTGCAGGTTCTACACTAGTCCCGATTCCATTTGATGGAATCGGCTATCGTTCCTGGAGAAGCGTAACCAGAGCTCTTTCAGTGAAGAACAAATTGGGTTTCATCAATCGAGACAATAGGAGACCTGATGTAACGTCTCCACTTTTTCGTCAATGGGAAAGGTGCGAAGATATGGTCACCTCGTGGATCTTAAACTCTCTATCAAAAGACATAGCTGACAGTGTTGAGTATGTGAACGACTCCGTTAAACTGTGGAAGGAACTGGAGGATCGATATGATCAGATGAACGGAGCCAAGCTGTACCAAATTCAGAAATAAATCAACGATTTGAGTCAGGGCATGCTTGATATCGCTGGCTACAACACGAAGATGAAGAAACTCTGGGAAGAATTAAATACTCTCAATGTCAAAGCTCATTTCAGCTGTGTGTGCACTTGTGGAGCGAAAGAAAGCATGCATAAGGCGGAACAGGATAGAAGGTTGATACAATTCTTAATGGGACTCAATGAAGTGTATATGGTTGTTCGAGGAAGCATACTTATGATGAACCCCTTGCCAAACATGGCACATGCATTTGCTCTCCTAATACAAGAGGAGAAATAGAGGGAATTTAGACCAAGGAATCAATTGAATGTCGATTCCACAACATTGAGTGTCAACTTAGGAGGAAGAAATTTCAAGACAAACTACTCAGCTGGGACTGTACTCAGCTGGGATTGGAAATCAGGTTACAAATAGTAGGCCTCGACCCTTCTTTGACTATTGAAAACGACAAGGTCACACTAAGAAAAAGTGCTATAAGCTCCATGGATACCCTCAAGGTTTCAATCAAGGACCACAACAACACAGGCAAGGTACACAGGGATACAATAACAACACAAGGTTCAACAAGGGAAGAAATGGCATGGCAAATGCAATCGCAAATGTAGAAGAAGGAGAGAAGCTGGAACTCCAAGGAGAAGGTCAAGGTCAAAACGTGAGTCTTTCAAAGGAGCAGTAGGGACTAATTGCCAGCTTGTTGCAGCATTTTCAGTTATGAAACATTGCAGAGAATTCAGCCAGTGCAAACATGTCTAGTGGAGCATCAGTAAACTTTGCAGGTATGATTGCCTGCACTTATTCAATTGATTTTGATAATCCATCATGCAAGTATTTTATTGCAAAAGCTGACTTATGGATATTAGATTCTGGGGCATCACACCATATGAATTTTAATAGAACTCGCCTACAAAATATAGTAAGCGTACTATATCCTTTATTAGTTAAACTTCCAAATGGTTAAAAAGTCAAAGTAACTGAGATTGGAAATGTATCCCTAACACCTAAAATTGTGCTATATAAAGTCTTGTTCATTCCATCTTTCAAGTTTAACCTAGTGTCTATCAGTTCCTAGCAATACATCTCAAATGCATTGCATTATTCTCCGACACTTCCTGTCTACTGCAGGCCCCTTCACTGAAGAGGCCTCTGGAGATTCGTAAGTTGTTTGATGGGTTGTACTTCCTCTGTTCTAAGTACCTGAAGAAAGGCAGTCTCAAGCAAAACTGTGATCCTTCTTATTTTTCTGTTCACACTGATGATGTAAATACTATGCACTGTCTATCCCACTCTTACAATTCATTCCCTATTGTAAATAATTCCATCTACAACAATAATAATAATAATAATAAAGGCAGTGTTTTAGGTTTTCTTTACAATTCATCTCTTGGTGATAATGTGGATCTATTGTGGTATTTCAGACTTGGTCATGTACCCTTCAGTTATATCTGCAACCTTTTCCACTAAACAACATTTCATGTGCAACATCTGTCCTATGGCCAGACAATCTATATTTCTTTTTCCCCAAAGAACAACTGAAACTACTGAAATCTTTGAAATACTCCATGTGTATATGTGGGGCCCCTATCATGTGGCCGCACACAACAATTTCAAGTACTTCCTAACTCTAGTAGATGACCACAGTAGGTCCACTTGGACACATCTCCTAAGATGCAAAAGTAATGCCCTACAAATAATAAAGGCTTTTGCAAGCATGGTGGAGAATCAATTCAAAACAACCATTAAGTGTATAAGGTCTGATAATGGTTTAGAGTTTACTAGCAATAAGGCAACCTCTTTCTTATAATTCAAAGGAATTAATCACCAAAATAAATGCCCCTACACACCACAACAGAATGGAGTGGTAGAAAGAAAATATAAATATCTCCTTGAAGTAGCCAGGGCACTACTCTTTTAATCCAAATTGGCATTAAGATATTAGGGAGAGTGTATACTTACAGCAACATTCCTCATCAATAGGCTTCCAACTACTCCTTTAAAGAACATATGTCCCTTTGAGCTCCTGTATAAAAAGAAGCCCAATTACTCTCACTTGAGGAGTTTTGGGTGTCTATATTACCCCCACTATACCAAAACCTCTCAGAGATAAACTTGAATCAAGAACTACCCCACATGTGTTTGTAGAATATCCTTTTGGCACAAAGGGGTACAAAGTGCTAAGTTTGGCCACTAAGAAAATATACATTACCAGAGATGTTTCCTTCTATGAGTCAATCTTTCCCTTCACTCTCAATAATACTACAACTTACATTCCATCTGTTTTTCCTAGTGCACCATTCACTGATAATCCACCTAACCACACTGATACTTATGTATCCCACAACATCAGTGATCAGGAAAATATCAATTCCCCAAGCCCTGATATATCACTTGGTACCTCCTCACATGTACCTTCTTTATATATGCTAGAGGTTCCAGTAGAACAACTACAAGATATGGTTTCACCCCAACAATCACTAGAAGAACCACTGGGTTTCAGAAGATCCAATAGGGAATACAAACTCCCTTCACATCTGAATGATTATGTTTACAAAATACCAAACCTGAAATCTAACTTCTCCCTACATGCCATGTTCTCTCATAATAATCACATTGTTTCTAATGTCCTACATCCTGATAGTCAGCACATTGTAGAGAACATTTGCAATGATAGAGAACCAACTTCATATGAAGAAGCTGCTATATATCCTGCCTGGTAGAGTTTCATGACAAAGGATTTTGAATATTTATATGCTAATAACACATGGGATCTAGTTTCCTTACCTAAGGGAAAATAGGTTATTGGGTTTTCTTGTAGAAGGGTATATAAAGTCAAACATAGAGCAGATGGTAGTGTAGAAAGATACAAAGCAAGGTTAGTTACAAAGACCTTCCCTCTAGTGGTCAAGATGACCACTATCAGGTCCCTCATTGCCATAGCAGCAAAGAAAAAAGGGCAAACCTCACAACTAGATGTAAATAATGCTTTTCTCCATGGAGATTTGCATGAGGAGGTGTATATGCAGACTCCTCCAGGCCTTGAAATGCACTCTCCAGGGTTAGTATGCAAGCTGAACAAGTCCCTTTATGGACTAAAACAAGCAAGTAAACAATGGTATGGCAAGTTAACTAAAGTCCTACATTCAATAGGGTATACACTCCATGCATGCCTACTCTTTGTTCTACAGAAAACAGAACTCTTCTATTGTTTTGTAGTAGTGTATGTAAATGATGTGTTGCTCACAGGGACTAACTCTGAAGAAATTAATCAGCTTAAGGCATTCCTACATGACAAGTTAAAAATTAAAGATTTAGGGCAATTACATTACTTCCTAGGAGTGGAAATCTTCTACAAACCAGATGGCATCATCATTTCACAAAGAAAGTTTGTTTTGGACATGTTGAAGGAATATGAGTTCTTTCACTCTAGATTTGACTTCCCCCTTGAGTCTATAGTCAAGTTAAAATCTAAAGAGGGAACCCCATTATCTGATCCCACTTTCTACAAAAAACTGATTGGAAAATTAAACTTTCTTACTAACACTAGATTAGACATATCATATAGAGTTCAACATCTCAATCAGTTTATGCAAGATCCTAGGGAGCCCCACTTACAGGAAACTTATCACATGCTAAGGTACTTGAAGAAGGACCCCACTCTTGGCCTATATTTCAGTAATAAGGATGATCTTTCACTAGCTGCCTATTGTGACTTTGATTGGGCATCCTTCCCTGACTCTAGAAGATCAGTGTCTGGCTATATTGTGTTCCTAGGGAGAAGTCCCATCAGTTGGAAATCCAAGAAGCAAGAAACCATATCCCTTTCCTCAGTAGAGGCAGAATACAGAGCTCTTAGAAGAGTTGTTGGTGAACTTGTTTGGCTATCCAGGTTGCTTGAAAAACTTACTATGCTAATTGATTTTCCAATACATGTACATTGTGATAGCCTTTCTGCTCTACACATTGCTAGGAATCCTGTGTTCTATGAAAGGACTAAGCATATTGAAGTAGATTGCCACTTTGTGCGTACCAAACTTCAGGAGGGGCTCATTTCCTTGCATCACATTGGTACAAGCCAGCAGCTTGCAGATGTGCTTAGTAAATCCCTCACTGGGATCAAACATTGTTCTGTACTCGGCAAGTTGGGTGTGATTTCCTCATATGCAACTTGAGGGGGGATATTAAGACTATTGAATTGTGTACTGTGTATTGTATTTATCTTTGTAATAGTGCTAAGTCAGCATCTTTAGTTAGTGTTAGTATTGTGATTAGTTAGTCCCTAACTTTGTATATATTGAACATTTTTAGTTACATTGAATGAAATATTCATTTCACATTTTAAACAACTTTCATCAGCTCCTTTTCTTCTCTCTCTTCAAACCTTTTCTAGAAGCTTCTGTATCCTCCATTCGAGGGGATTCAGAGCTCGTTTCATACCTAAAATCTCGACAATCTAGATAGGAAAGCTATTCAAACTATTCAAAAAGCCTCTCCATCTGTTATTCTTCTGTCATCTGGTGTGCAGCTGAACTCTAACTCTTGTCTGTTTTCTCTCTATTGATTTTGAAATCTACTCGCACTCATTTCACTCATTATATGATAAACAAAGGTAACAAATAGAATTCTCAATACTAATTTCTTGCCCTTGTTATTTTAGGATTCACTGAGATACCATGGGCGGATTAACAATATTGGTGGCCTAAAACCAAACCTCAATAAGAGGCCTTAAATTTATTTAATAAAATTTAATATATTATTTTACCTTTATTGTTTGTGATGATATCGATCATCTTGTACGTATCTTGATCATTCATTCATTTAATTTCTAATTCTCACTATTTTAAATATTTAATAATTCTACTCACTAAGGCTTAAATAATATTTTTATAAGAAACATATATTAACGGTTAAGATAATACTTTTATAAATTCTCATATTCTAATAAACTCAGTTTCTACCGTTAAATAGATGTCATTATAATTTTATTATTTCAAATATTTCAAATCCACCGAAGTAACAAATGTCTTAATTTATAAAGAATAATCAACTCTAAAAGATATTACAAGAACCTTTGTTATTTAATTATCAAAGTCGTCATTAAATCGGTTATTGTCATATATTGTATATTCATTATAAAACTCGAGTTATTTATTTGAATAACCTCTATCACTTTCCAAAAAAAAGTATAAAATCTATATCTTTTATAATAATTTTATAATATGTAATAGTATATAATTTAAAAATTGTGGGGCCCTTCAATTCTAGGTGGCGTAAAGAAATTGCTTTAGTAGCTTCCCCAAGAGCCGGCACTACGAGACACAAGAAAGAGAGGGTGAATTGTGTCATAACCGATTTTTGCGTGTTAAAAACCTGATACTTTAACATACGAATTTTAGACACACACAAAAAGTGAAGTGCAAAATTAAACAACACAATAATTTTTACGTGGAAAACCTCCTTACTCGAGGGAGTAAAAATCATGACCTACCCTCGTAGTATTTGCCTCAAAACTTCACTAACTTTGACGAGCGATTTTGGGTTACAACTCATCAAATGAAGGGACTATAAAATCTAGTGTATGGGTTGAAATTGGTTGATAACAAGTGGTCAAATGGCGAGATAATACGTGGAACCGAGAGCAGGAAAAAGATGGGTCGGCAAAAAAATAGTATCGGGTACGAAGGGTGTAACTGGTATGGGATGGATTCTGAAGGGAACATATCCAATAATAGAGATTAAAAGGTTTGACATCGGATAGAAATTAATGAGCAGTCGTTACAGAGAATGTCTGCATTTAAAGCCAGTCGTTATGCACCCATCAATGACGTTTTTATTTTCATTCAAAAGGAACTTGATTTTAGGATCTTATCCCCCTAAGTAGAGGCTATAAATAGCAAGATTAGCAACAATTGTTGGGAATAAAATATTTTTGCACACAAAATCTATAGTCTACTATTTTACGCTCAATCTAAACAGTTTTACCATTGCATTATCATTGCTTCTGCTTTTGCTCTTGGAAAGATCGAGTTCGGAATCAGGCTTGTTATCTCATTTAATCTCAGTCGTTAATCTTATCTTTGTTCCTATATATTTATCATTTTTAGATCAAATCGATTCACTTTTCTATAAACCACGCTATAAATTCAACTGTACTATTTTACGAGTATATGTTGTAGCCGAAATGAGGATGTTGAGATGGAGGAACCAGCATACTAAATTGGGTAAGATAAGGAATGGAGATATTCGCGAGAGAGTGGGCGTTTCTCCATGGACGACAAGATGTGGGAAGCGGGGATTAGGTAGTTCGGGCACGTGCGGAGGAGAACCCTAGATGCCCCGGTTAGGAGGTGCGAGAAGTTAGCTTTTGCAGGTACGAGAAGAGGTAGAGGGCGGCCTAAGGAGTATTAGGGTGAGGTGATCAGGTAGGATATGGCACGGCTTTAGATTTTCGAGAACATGAATCTTGATAGGAACGTGTGGAGGTTGAGCATTAGGGTTGTAGGCTAGGGGGTAGTCGAGAGTTTTTCCCTCTTTGTATCGGGTAGTCTGATAGAGTTTTGTCTAGGTTTGTTAGCGGTCTATGTTGTGTTCCCATTATTTTGTTGTTTTTGCATAGTTTTGTATTATTGCCCTTTCACTTATTTGTTGTCTCTTACGATGTTGTTATTACCTTTATGGTATTGTTTGTTGTTACATGTCTTTTCTTTTGTTTCTATTATGATATTATTATCTCTTCTGATGAGCCGAGTGTCTTCCGAAAAAAGCCTGTCTAACCCTTCCGGGGTAGGGGTAAGGTCTGCGTACACTCTACCCTTCTCATACCCCATTATTGGAATTTTACTGGGTATGTTATTGTTATTGTTATTGTATTTTACGGGTAAACATTTTGGCGTCCACCGTGGGGTATTGGTAGTCGCGTAGTTGCTTTGATCCATTCATTTGTTACTAACAAAATTTGGTTGTTTCCTTAAGTAAAAGTCAAATATGGCAGTCAATGATGTCAACAACGCTCACAACGTTGGAGCACATGATGAAGGGGAAGAGGCGTCCCAGTGTGACAATTCCATTAAAGAAACTCGCATAGAAGGGGATTAAACAACCCCAGATCGCGAAGGACAATTCCCCGGCATGTGCGGGGCCCAACTCCTGATGATGCGGAGGACGAACACATTGTAGAAACGGTTAAACTCCTGAAAGGGCAGCAAAGAGAAATCATGGACCACCTCTCGAGGCAAGATAGTTTGATGACGAAATTAAAGTAGGCGTTATCGGGTGCTTCCAACAATGCTAATGGAAAGGCCCCGGTTCATCCCAGCGTTCCCACAAATCAGACGGCATAAAGGATAGATAGAAACACTCTAAGGGATTAGGTCGATTTCAATGGAGCCTGAGGCACCGACAGTGGATCTGGGAACAATAACTTGAGTGATCCTTTCAAAACCGAGCTCATGAGATTCATGAGAGAGATGAGTGAATGAATGGATCAGAATGTGAAGGAGTTTCAAAAAGGTACACGTCAGTGTGCGCTGATCACGCTAAACTATGTCTTGTAGAAGACTAAGAGGGCGTTGCAAATATAATCCTGGGCTATTATGCCCAGAGTCGATCCCACAGGGAATTGACGTATCAAGCAGGCTGTTTAAATTAGTACTCAGCTGTCACCTGATGTTATTTAAATTACTAATACTAAAGATTAAAAGCAAAGATTAGCTATACTAATGTATAAACAATTGTAATAAAAATCTAAGGTTATAGTTTCCCCCGCTGGTGAACTTACTTATCGGATACTTCGTATAGCTTGATTAATCGTCTCTATCAATCATGAACGCTCTATCTACCATAAATCTCTCTCAAGTAATTATGATAATTTACTAGACGCACTCTCTCAAGTTACGCTAGCTAGATTGCATTACAGTTCACTTAGATTGCACCCGAAGTATCGTTATCTCTAATCCAACCTCTAAACCCTCGGTTATGACTTTCGTCTATACTCTGGGAGTGGTGTTGTTCAAACAATTACCTAAATATGCACTCTCTCTCAAGTAGATACATAATAAATAGGCACAGCTAATTGAGGGCCCTTCAATCAACTACAACAAGAACGTAGTTGAACAAATAGAGTTTAATCAACCAATCAAAGCTATATTAATATCACAA
>ML398239.1:0-54627 GCA_005239525.1 Nicotiana knightiana
AGAGTGATTTAGCAAGTAGTTTACACAAGTCCTTGTGGGTACGATATCTGGACTTAATATCCTATATTACTTATCGACCATGTACACTTGCGTGTGCATTGGGAAATCAACCAACAACGAGTCCGAAATCGAAGCCTCTTTCTAGATCGAGGTTGATATCAACCGAGGGCAGAAGAGATAGGCTTCGAGTAATATTGGATAGCTTTATAACAGAAAATGCGAGATATCCGCAATCGGCCGAGGATCGTGGCGTAAATCTCGGAACGGATCAAAGCCAAATCGGTTAATCAGCTGTTTATATGATTCCCTTCTGTAATTAGAAGTATACTTTAATTAGGATTTCTCTACTATATAAAGAGGAATTTCATTCATTTGTATGCATAATTGATCATCGACTGAGAAAATATATACATTCATTTCTTTCTTGCTTATTGCTCTACTTACTATTCATCTGAATTGTTCATCTTTTATTGCTCTTACATTACCACCTCGAGGTCACTTCAATTCGAGGTCGAGGTCGAGGTCCAACTTTAACGCTGGTTTGGTTTATTTTATAGTTCAATTCAGTCCATTTATTTTCTCGTTTATCAACTGGTATTGGACGAAATCACATATCCTTAAAACCACAATATAAGTTTAATTGTTATCCAAATTTTAGAGTAAACAATTTGGCGCCCATCGTGGAGCTAAAGATAATAGTGATTATTCAATACTGATTCCGATAACATACACTATTTTATGCTTGTTCTTGTCAAGTATTTTTGCTTTCAGGTTAAAAACATGTCAAACTCACAAAATGCACCCACACATGGTGACAATGGCCTCGAATTTCACGGAAAAAATGACAATGTAATTTGTCCAGGGGTCGAGGTGCCACACGTTGATCTCGGGGGAGCACCGATTGCCAACCCAGTCAACGCCAGCTCGCACATTGCTTTGAATGCGAAGATGGGGATAGACCCCGAAGGGAGTGTACGTAGAGAAGACCGATCTGGTGGCCAAGGTGCACAGGGCGAAGAAGATGGAGGAGTCAGTCTCCAGGTAATATTCGAAATGCTACAGGCTCAACAAGCCGCTATTGCACAGCTATAAAATCAACATAGAACTCCGAGTGGGGTCGAACCGGAAGCCACCCGCCGCACCGATCCAGTACCAGAGATAATAGCGAATCTGGGACTGATCCTGCAATAATGAAAATGCTCGAGGAGCTCACCAAATGAATTGAATCGGGAGAGAAGAAAATCAAAGCAAATGATAAGAAAGTGGAAACATACAACTCCCGAGTTGATTAGATACCGGGGGCATCGCCAATTTTTAGAGGAATGGATTCGAAGAAATTTGTACAGAAGTCGTTCTTTCCAAGTGCGGCTCCGAAACCCATTCCCAAAAAATTTCGCATTTTGGATATGCCTAAGTAGAATGGGACCACCAATCCGAATGAGCATGTCACCTCCTATACATACGCCATCAAAGGTAACGATTTGGAAGATGACGAAATCAAAATGTTCTATTAAAGAAGTTCGGAGAGACTCTATTGAAAGGAGAAATGATTTGGTACCACAATCTACTGCCAAATTCCATCGACTCATTTGCCATGTTAGCAGATTCTTTCGTAAAGGTACATGCCAGGGCCATAAAGGTTGTGACGAGGAAATCAGACCTTTTCAAAGTAAAAACAGAAGGATAATGAAATGCTGAGGGAGTTCGTGTCCCCATTTCAAATGGAACGCATGGATTCCAGCGGTCACAGATGATTGGGCCGTTCAAGCTTTCACTCAAAGGTTTAATGAATGAAGTTCAATAGCATCACGTTAACTGAAGCAGAATTTGATCGAATATCCGGCAGTGACCTAGGCCGACGTACACAATTAGTACCAATCGAAGATCAGGGTCGAGGATGACCAATTACGAGCTCCTTCCGGTTCCTTATATCCAAACATGTCCACAACCAGAAATCAAAGGGACATCGATAGGTAACCTCAGTCGAAAAATGACCGATACCAACCATACATTGCAGATCGCATGAACAACGGTCCTGGACGTAATTCTGCCCGAAATGATCGTAAAAATGACCGAGGACAGAGTTCTCGGGGACTTATGAGCAAAAGTGGTTTTGATAAGTGTTGATACCCAATTTTTCCCTCATATAATTTAAATAAATATTTACTTTCAAAATAGTTCATGAGCATCATCAAGTATTTTTTCTAATTTTTTCATGATTTTAAAATATTTTTAAATCAATTTATTTCCATATTTTATTATATAAATAATCATTAATTACATCACAAATAATTTTTATGATGATTTTGTCATCTAACCTCATCATTTATATCCATATTAAGCTTTAAATATTTTTGACACATTTATTATAATTATATTTGCATCTTTAGGCTAAAATTGTACATTTTACAATAATAGCCCTCATGTACTTATGAATACTTTATTTATGAAAAAAATAACTTTTTATGCTTTTATAGTGATAAATAAGTGTTGTTAATCATTTTATGTACAAATAATATTTTTACTATTTTATTTATCATTTTACAAATTATTTTATAAATTAAATTAAGTATTTAACTAATAGCCCCTAAATCACTAATTTTGGACAACCCCTTAGCCCAATTACCTCAAAAACCCCTACCCAGACCCTTAGCCCAACACTTAAGCCCAATTCATAACCTCCTAACCCAGTCCGGAACCCACCCAACCCCTTTTAAATCATAGCTGAGATCAACGGCTCAGATCACTCCCCTCCTTTTAATTAACCTACCTATCCCAAACCCCAAACCTCATTATCCTAGCCCCGAAGTCTCTATACTCTCTCGAACCTTTACCTCTCTCTGTCAAACCTTAGAGTCGCACCTTAAATCTTCTCCTAAATCCCACCTAATATGGGATTCCATGGTCGATTCTTGTCATATATGATCTTTCACTGGTACCGGATCCTTCTCTATATTGCTTACCTAAGTGGCAAGAATATCTTGCAAAATCAAACCAAAGTTGGTTCAAATCCCTAACTTTTCTGTTTATTCATCTATGTTCATCATTTGCTCTTTGTAAACACGATTATTTTCTGTATCTCTTGTTGATTCTTACTTACCTTAAATTAGGATTTTCAGATCTCTCTAGATCGAACCAATACTGGTTCAATTTTCTGATTTTAAATGTTATTATTCGTCCTATATTCTAATGTATAACCAATTTTTGTTATATTTTTGTCAGTATATGTTTTTCCCTAAAATTAGGGTCTATCTATTTGTTTCTAAAAATCCGATTTTACTGATTCTGAATGCCTTGGTTTCCTTATTTATGTTGATTTTACAATATTTCTTTGATTTGTTTGTTTGATTTCTACACTATTTAAACCCCCTCCCCTTCCCCTTTAGGACATACTGGAATCAATATACTCTCACTAAGAAATTTAGGGCTTGGTTCTATATTCTCTCTGCTCTCTTGTTTACTTTTGGTCTTGGCCGGCTGAAAGCCAAGGCCAAATATTCTGGACTCTCGACTTTGTGGTATTATTTTGGTTTGCTTGCTTAACTAGTGAATGACTATCCCTTGTCATTTTATTTTCTATGTTTTCATAATCTGTGTATTCGATCCAGCATGTTTTAAATTTTATTCTGAGCATGATTCTACCACTTTTCTGTTTCTATGAGTTCATCTAGTTCTATAATTGATACTGTTAGTTCTGAGATTGATTATTTTTGAATAATGTGAATCTTCTTAGAGGTTAACTTAATGTCTTTAACTTGTTGTTTTGCTAGTTCTGAACTTGTATTGAATGTAGCATTTTTAAAATAATGCTAGTATTTTATCAGTCCTGAATCTTCACAAATTTGTATTGTTTATTTTGCCTTTCTCTGTCATTCATGTGCCCTAACAAATTGCCTTCTAATGTGTCTGGCGTCCATATTGGATTCATGTGATTATCTGACCGTTTGCCTTAACACATTGTCTAAATATTTTCTGTGATTGAATAAAGTTGTTCTAAATGTTAGTATGTATACTTAGTCTAATTAGACTTTTCAGATTCTAACTTATTAAAACTGTGTACTGTGCATAAACAACTTTGCAAATCTTGCCAATTTGTCTTCTTGATGCAATGCTGCCTATATATTCTGTGTCTTAAACTTTATTAAGATGGCTTTCTTCTAAAATCAAATATGTTTTAAGTCTGTCCATGTATCCTTTTATATGATGTTACTTTTAAACTCCTATTCTTAGGTCCTTAGGTTCTATCCTAACCTCCTCAGTGTGAGCACTGCTCGGGGTCCATGTGAGATCCTTGTGAATTCTGACACACTAGGGTTTGGTTCCTAACCTCCTTTTGAATAACTTCTGAGTATCTAGTTCTCTAGTGTGAACATTTCCGTAGGTACTTGAAACCCTTGGGAACTTTGACACACTAGAGGTTTGGGTTCTGTGTGCTATGGGTGAATCATTCACCACTGGTTATTGTGTATCCATAAATATAAGCCTTGGAGCTGTTATAGGTTGAAGGCCTGGGTTGCCCAGGTGTATTTGGGCCTGTTGTAGGCTCTCTATAGTCTATTATGTAATTCAACCATTAACCTGGTCTATAATAATTTTGTAATGAACAGATTCTGTGGTATTTAGTAAAATTGGGAAGGGTTCTTATTTTCTTTTGCTAAATCGGGTAGAAATCCTGCCTATAGGGTTTCATTTGTGCTGTCGATTCTGCTTATAAGTTTCACATCATCTTTTGCTAAAATTGTATGAGTTCTACATTGTGTTTATTAGAAATCTTTCCTATAGGATTAATATTATGATTGGTTAGAAATCCCGCCCATCGGATTAATATTATGACTTGTTAGAAATCCTGCCTCTAGGATTGATGATATGATTTGTTGAAATCTCTATCGTTAGGTGTATCAATCTGTCCAATAAACGTGTGTTAGCGATCATGCCATAGGACCAATATTCGGCCTAACTGTTTTCTGCCTCTATGTGTACAAATGCTTACTTAAATGTTGTTCAATAATAGATATCATGCCTATAGGATTAAAATCAGTTCAAGGCTTGAATCATGCATATAGGATTAAAATCAGTTTAATAAATCACGTCTATAGAATTAAAACAAGTTCGAAGGTAGATATCATGCCTATAGGATTATAATCAGCACACTCGTAGAAGTCAAGCCTATAGATTTGAACAACAATTCTGGACTTGTGATTGTGATTTACTATTATTCGTTACTGCATGAAACACCCATATATTATACTGAATTAAAATCGGTAGGCAAATAATAGATCCTAACAGTTGCATTAAGAAACTGCTTATGTATGTCATTGCTAGCATGTTCCTCACATAAATGTTCTGCCTATAGGATTCTGCAATTAATAAAACCTGCTAATCAATTGCGTGCATTTGCTGTTTATATGTGGAGGTCAATATGAGCCCATATCTGTTTTATTTGAAAAGTCCTGACTATTTTGCTTGTCTCCTAGTATTTTACAATTTTGAGCAACCTAGGCTTAGTCTAGAACCATCCCAAATAGAGGTCCCAATGCCTCCAGGACCATAGGTAAGGTACGGGTAGTGCACACATAGGAAACGAACTAGAATCGACTAGAGCGCTTTAGGTAACAACTCAAAGATAGTAATCGGGTAGCAAGAGATGATAGTCTGTGCCCGCTGAATAATATGAGTAACACCCCCGTCTTGGGGGAGTTACGAATTATTATTTATGTTGCACAGGGTGATCCTATAGGCTAAAAATTTAGAACCCCCCATCCCTATTGAATAGCTTCTTCGCTTTCTTAGACTAGTTCATATAAGATAAGTTCGGCCGGGGCCCAACCGTTGTGGACCTAGAGGGGTGCCTAACACCTTCCTCTCAAATAATTTGAGCCCTTACCCGATCTCTGGTAATGCAAACTGGTATAATTTGAGTTATCTGCTATAGGTGACATAACGCACATTAATCCGTTAGGTGGCGACTCTCCAACAGCCAATTCCTTTTCCCTTCTCTCAAAAAGGAGTTATCAAATGTCGAAACCCTATTTCGCGAGAAAAATGGGGTGCGACAGCATGGAGACTCTGCTGGGGATATCCTTAGGCTCTTACCATAACGAACTTCTTTTGTGAATTAGTCTTTTTCAACAAGTATGTCTTTATTATTCTGTTAATACTTCAACACCCCTTTCCTTTCCCACTCTATATGAATTTATTTGCCTTTCTTCATTCAATTATGCTCACTAAATTCCTTCTTTATTGTTTTTATTGCCTTTTACTATGGAAACTAACTCTTCTCCTTGTTTTCTTTCTTAAAATGCCTTTACAATTATTAAATACCGCATTTTTATCAATATTGTGCAAATACGTGACAACGTGTTATTTTCTTTTAATACACGCTCTACATCATATTCTACTCGTGCGCAATTAATACCATAGCGACACTTGATGAGTGTCCACGCTCTTCTATATTACCCTTTTTAAATTTAGAAAGGCTTATTTGTGGTAAAACTAGTCGATCAGCGGTGCCGTCGACGGTTCCGTGCCTTTCCCTCTCAAGTTGTCCGCTTGGGGGTACCAGTCTAGACTTCTATAGAAACCTTACTCTGATAGTAACTGTACATGCATCATGATCAAACCTAGCATGGGTTAATATGTTGTCCGCATAATAACTCTTTAAGAAAACATTGTCCAAAGTCCACCGGGGTTTCCATAATCACAACGGGCGCAACCACGATATGCATTATTTGGAGAAATAAATGTCTATATGCTAATCATTAATGTATAAGTAGTCGAATCCGGAGGGGGAAAGGGTCTAATTTTGTTTATTTTGCAGAAAATGAGGCACGAAGTCCCCAAGTTTGGTATGGTCCGAAATATACCACCATTATTGCTGGATTGGTGGGAAGACCTTTCGCCAAGCGACAAAAATCATGTGAAAAGGGTTCTCGAAAACTTACCTTCCTTATTAAACCTCCAGCCAAATAACATGTTGATCGAGGCTGCTACTATGTTCTAGGACAGTGAAAGGTTTGTATTCCATTTTGGCAATATATAAATGACTCCTCTTTTGGAGGAAATAGGGGACAGTCCTGATTTATTAGTACCGGAAAATCGCACCCTCAGAGGGTTTCTGAAAATGATGGGTCTGAGAAAGAATGACGACTTGGCATGCCCGTAGAAGTCCTACATACCCTTTGACTTCCTCTATGTACGAACACATCAAATCTTATCGTATCTTTCATGACAAATTCTCCATCACTTCCCTGGGTTGGACTCATCATAGGGTTTTCGTATTCATCGTCTGCTTTCTGGGTATGATAGTGTTTCCAAGACAAAGGGACATGATTCACATCAGGTTTTCCATGGTAACCAAAGCTTTAATGGAGGGAATCGATGGAAAAACATATAATCTTGTTTCGATGATTGTAGCAGAAATATATCGGGTTCTGGATCATTGCAAGAAAGGGTTCAAACATTTTGAGGGTTGTAACTTGCTGCTACAGATTTGGTTGTTAGAACATCTTCAAAGAGGCCAATACCGCCAAGAGTTTCCACAAAGACCATGAAATGATCACATAGCTTTCCACCACCCAAAAAGAATGACCTTTATCCCAGACAGGTTTGCGCAACAATAGAATGCTACAAAGTGGGTACAGTTTTTTAGCAATTTGACCGAGGACTAGGTCCATTGGATGTTCAAGTGGTCCCCTACTAGTGAATTCATCATCAGGTCCAAGGATGTTCCGCACTTGGTATTGATCGGGTTAAGGGGCATATACCTCTATGTTCCTATTAGGGCCATAAGACAAGCTGGTAGAAAACAAGTCATACCGTGAGTCTCCAAAATGGGTAACTACAAAGCAGACTTTCAAGACGATACCAACCCATAGAAATGTGAAGCTCAACACATGTGGCATTTGAAAATCATTGTGGAAAAGGATACCATCGAGCCAGATCGATACCACGCAGGTCATGTGTACTTCTACCCATCATGGTTGGACGATAGCATAGCGGGAATAGTCGAGCCAGGGGTCGGTCAAGGAAACAGGGTCATAGATGAAGCTGCTAGGATAACAAGGGAGGACACCTAACAAAGGCGTATATGCTGCTGGACATGCGCGACCTGGGGAATCTAATCGACGGAGCCAAGAGGGCCAAGCCTGGAGAAGGTCCCCTTGGGAACAAATAGATTAAGATTACTTGTTTTTGGACATGCGCGACCTGGGGAATCTAATCGACGGAGCCAAGAGGGCCAAGCCTGGAGAAGGTACCCTTGGGAACAAATAGATTAAGATTACTTGTTTTTAGAATTATTTTGGAATTAAAATGTAATAAGGCAAATGCCATTAGTGACTCATTTATTTATTTTCGTTTAGGTTCGTCTTATTTATTACATTTATGAAATGAGGCAATTATCGACATTAAATTTTTCCAAATCTACTTGTTGCTAGGCCTACCACGGGCACAACGAGGCTCCCAAATTAGGAGCGAATTTACATTTCTGCAATACGTGTTTAAATACTGCAAATACTTGCCAGAATCCTTACTAACTTGGTTACCTTTTTGTTTTGCTTTCTTTTGATTATTCCATCCCCTGAGGTTGGTTCACACATACTGGCATCATTAGTATATCACACCAGATCCAGAGTCCCTCCACCTCCTCCTCCTCCAAGTGATCCAAGAAGTAAGAGAAAATCTAAAATGGATGATATGAGTGGTGTCAGGATAGACAACACCACACATGCAGAGAATGTTGAGACTTCAGACGGTCGAAATACTCCGGCATAGAATGATTTGGTCTTACGATTGGAGCAGAAGATACTAGAATTGAAAGGGGAGCTTGAGCAAGTCCGCAAATTGGAAAAACTTTCCCTCACCCTAAACGTCCATGACATCAACCAACAAATTGTTCAAAACCTGGAACCTCCTCAAAACACACCAAACCAACGTCCGCAAAATCCTCCCACACCCCACCAATACGCAACACCCTCAAAATCCTAATCCTATACCCATACCAACACCCCCTCAACACTAGCATCTCCCGACTCAATATCCACAAACCACTTACCATACTCCTCAAAATAGCCCACAGCCTATCCCCGATCCGCAAAATTCAACTAATGGTCACCACTACACTCAAACCCCCGACATTCATCAAAACAATCCAATATACGTGGAAACCCTACCCCACTCCACTCAACCAACTTCATAGACACCAGAATCTACCGAGAAGGACTTGCTCATTAAGAATATGGCAGAGGAGATCAAAAAGCTCACAAGCCAAGTCCAGGGTGTTGAAGGAGGCAAAGGAATTGAAGGTCTGAATTATGAGGACCTATGCATTCAGCCAGACGTGGAACTGCTGGAGGGTTACAAACCTCCTAAGTTCGAGATGTTTGATGGAACAGGTGACCCAAAGATACATTTGAGAACATGCTGTGATAAACTCGTAGGGGTTGGGAAGGATGGAAGGATTCACATGGAGTTATTCATGAGAAGTCTCACCGAGGACGCCCTATCTTGGTAAATAAGTCAAAATCCCAAGAAATGGGCTAATTGGGTAAGCATGGCATAAGACTTTATGGATAGGTTCAATACAAAAAATGCACTGGATGTCTTCTACATACAGAACCTCAAGAAGAAACCGACAGAGACTTTTCGCGAGTATGCTACTCGATGGAGGTCAGAAGCTACAAAGGTCAGGCCGGCACTAGAAGAAGAGCAGATGAACAACTTTTTCTCCAGGGCCTAGGATCCACAATACTATGAGAGGTTAATGGTCATTGAGAATCACAAGTTCTCCGACATCATCAAACTCGGGGAAAGGATTGAAGAAGGGATTAAGAATGGAATAGTGACAAATTTTGAGGCATTACAGGCTACAAACAAAGCATTACAATCAGTAGTCATATCAAAGAAGAAAGAGATAGGGGAAGTAATGGTAGCCCAAGGTCCACTCACATACCAAACACCTCCGCCCGCATACCAACCTTCACCTCCCAGATATCCTCAACCCGCTACCACCTACCACACTTATAACACCCATCCAGCCTATTATCATTCACCTCAAGCTCGTCCAAATTACCAAAAACCCAGACCCAATTTCGATCGCAGACCACCCAGACAATACTCCCCTATTGCTGAGCCCATCGACCAACTATATGAAATACTAAAGGCTGCCTAATATATCACCCCTATTCCCGCTGTTGCCATGGAAAACTCCTCCCAGTTGATCAACCCAAACAAAACATGTGCATACCATTTCGGCATGAAGGTACATACCATCGATGAATGCCGCACTCTAAAAGATAAGATTCAGACACTGATTGATACCAAAGTCATACAAGCAAAGGAAGCCACGCCCGATGTCCGCAGCAATCCTCTCCCGGACCATAGGGGTGAAGGAGTAAATGTGATAGAAACTGATGAAGAATGGGATCCTGAAGGGTCAATTGGGCTTATTCGGGACGACGATGACCCTAAGAAACCTGTAGTCACACTCACTCTTATTGTGGTACAGGTACAACCACCAGTCGAAGTTGAGATAGCCACATCAACTTCGTTCGAAATCAAAGTGACAACATTTGCAGCTACACCTGCTCCATTTGAAGTAGAAGTAACCACACCCTTCACTGTGACGGTAGCATCCATACCGCCATTTAAGTCCAATGCCGTACCTTGGGATTTTGTTGCTGAAGCGAGGAGGAAAGAGAAGACAAAAATGGAAGAGTCCGGTGCTGCAAAAGGGATGACCAGAACTAGAAGAATCTATACACCTGAGAATTTGGGAGGAACAAGTAAGGAAGCCACTGCCAAACAACCCATCATTGAAACCGGTCCGGATGATCTCTGGAGGAAGGCAAGGGAATATTTTGTGGTAGAAAATTTGAACAAAACTCCTGCCCAGATATCCATCCTAACACTGCTGCAAAATTCTGAGGCATATAGGAATGCTCTGATGAAGGTGTTGAATGAAGCGTGCGTGCCCAACAATATCACCAGTGGGGAAATAGACAACATGGTAGGGCAAGTTCTGTAGAGCCAGAAGATCACCTTTCACGAAGATGAGTTGCTCCTAGAGGGATTGAGTCACAATAGGGCGCTGGACATCACAGTGCAATGCGAGGATAAGTTCATTGCCAGGGTTTTGATAGACGGAGGATCCAACCTCAACATCTATCCATTGACAACTCTAAAAAGGTTGGGCAAGGGTTTGCATGAAATACGAGCAGGAACTATGAATGTGAAGGTGTTCGATGGGTCGCAAAGAGCCACAATCGGGGAAACCAATTTATGCTTACAGATGGGTCCCACTTGGTTCGATGTTGAATTTCAGGTGCTAGACATATCCGCCTCCTACAATTTGTTGTTAGGACGACCTTGGATACATGCCGCTGGCGCTGTTGCATCCACTGTGCACCATGATGTGAAATTTGAATGGAATCATCAAGAAGTAATCATTCATGGAGATGGGAGCAATCCCATTTATACCAATCAAAATGTTCCGGTCGTGGAAAATAGAAGGAAGTTGAGCGGAGAGACTTATCACCACATCGAGCGAGTCAATGCAATTGAGAAAGATAAATGGTGGAGCAGCAAAATGGAAAACATACTGGCATGGTCTGGGTATGAACCCGACAAAGGACTTGGGAAGAAACTCCAAGGCATTAACAAGCCAATACAACTGAAACGTCATGGTACAACTTTTGGGCTTTGATATCGTATACCTGGCAAGAATATGATGATTGGTCACCGCCATGGCGTGGTCCCTATTACCCTCTTGAGAAGCCAGTGCCACATCTGAGTCAATCCTTTCATCAGGACGATACAATATGGGGATCCGAAGAAGAAGAAGCTTTGGCAGGACTAAGGAGCTTGTTCTTGGAAGACAAAGATATGGATTGCAATGTGGTAGTTGAGGAGGAGGAGGAAGAAGGCCTTATCATTTAGACAATGGAGAGAGGAGCATTTCTCAGAAACTGGACCGCCACACCATCCAGTGCCAAACGAGTCCCGGGGTAGCATGGCTACTAGTTTTATTTGAAAAAACAATTCTTTGAGCATTCTGTTTCAAAAACATCTTTCTTTCAGTATTTCGTATTGGAAAACATCGTTTGAAGTCATTTAAACGCTACTTTTTTCAAAATTTCAGCATTTCATCAATAATTTGAAGTTTTGTTACCATTATATTTCATATTTTTCCTCTACAAAATTACTATTTCTTACCTTGATGAACCGACGACTGTGACATGTAATAAGAAAACGCAACATAAGGCAGTGACTCGGAAGAGATAAAAGAAGAAGATTTGATTCCCGAGGAAATTATCAGAGAAGTTGAGAATTTTGAGAACAAGCCCTAGTTCAACTTGGACGAAACCAATATAGTCAATTTGGGAGATTCCGAAACTATCAAGGAAACTTGCATATGCATCCACTTGTCACCGTTAGAAAAGGAAGAATACACTCGTTTCCTGAGAGAGTATGAGGATATTTTGGCATGGTCATATGACGATATGACCGGGTGTAGCACATCTATAGTGGCTCTCAAGTTGCCTACCAATGTCAATAGTGACCTGATGAAAGCCATGTGTGAAACTTTCAGAATCAAGCACAAGAATTCCACAGTATACATGCCTCAAATGAACGGAGTCATGGAGGCTGCCAACAAGAACATCAAGAAGATACTAAGGAAAATGGTATAGAATCACAAGCAATGGCATGAGAAGTTACCATTTTCCTTATTGGGATACCGTACCACAGTCTGCACATCGACCGGGGCAACTTCCTATTTGCTGATTTATGGTACCGAAGTTGTCATGCACGTCGAGGTAGAAATTCCTTCTTTGAGGATCATACAAGAAGACGAACTCAGTGACATGGAATGTATAAGGAGACTCTATGAGAAACTAGCCCTCATAGATGAAAAAAGGATGAATGCAGTGTATCATGGTCAGCTTTATCAAAATAGAATGTCCAGAGCTTTCAACAAAATGGTCAAACCAAGACAGTTCACACTGGGACAACTGGTGTTGAAATGGATCTTTCCACATCAAAATGAAGCCAAAGGTAAATTCTCACCCAACTGGAAAGGTCCTTACATGGTTCACATGGTATTGATATGAGAAGCACTCATACTCGCAGAAATGGATGGAGAAGTCTGGCCAAAGCCTATCAGTTCAGATGCAGTCAAAAGATACTATGTGTAAACTATTTATGTTTCTTCATATGATGTAATTGAACTACACTTGACCTGATTCCCATTTAAGAGGGGATACGTAGGCAGCCCTTTGGGTTCGGTCACAATTCAATAAAATTTCCATTTTCCCCTAAAAATCAGAAACTGTGGCAGAATTTTGAGGAGGACCCTTAAAATTCCGAAGCAAGTTCAGCCAACAGCATTACATACGAAATAGCCAGAAGGTCATTTAGTTAACTGGGGCAGAATTTTGAGGAGGACCCTCAAAATTCTACGGCAAAGAAGGCCGCAATGTCTCTAATAATGTCACAGTTAGTGTTTCATCTAACTGATTTCTAATTTGCATATTACTATGTCTTTGAAAACTATACACGCATACTTTTGAAAAGAAAACTTACTTTTTGGCCAAAATCTACCCATGGGAACTTGAGTAGGACCCTCGGGCATAGTGGAGCAGAGCAAGCGGACAAAGGCACGAACCAACTTCCCCCGTGAAACTCACAAATTTTTTTTGGATGCAGGAATAGGTCATCACCATAAGCATCATCACGACAACAGAATTGCTATGCATAAAACGCATTTCCAGCTAAGAATACTTAGATCTTAATCTTACATTTGCATGAGGCTAAGCCCTGCCTCCCTATTTGCATAAGGCTAAGCATTGCCTTCTCTTTGCATGAGACTAAGCCCTGTCTCAACTCTTGCATGAGGCTAAGCCCTGCCTCCCTATTTGCATGAGGATAAGCATTGCATTCTATTTGCACGAGGATAAGTCCTGCCTCCCCACTTCATAAGGCTAAGCATTACCTTCTCTTTGGATGACACTAAGATATGTCTCAATTCTTGCATAAGACTAAGCCCTGCCTCCCCACTTGCATGAGACTAAGCTCTGTCTCAATTCTTGCATAAGGCTAAGCCCTGCCTCCCCACTTGCATTAGGCTAAGCATTGCCTTCCCTTTGGATGAGACTAAGCTCTGTCTCAATTCTTGCATAAGGCTAAGCCCTACCTCCCTGTTTGCATAAGGATAAACATTGCCTTTTATTTGCATTAGATTAAGCACTGTCTCCCATCGCATAAGTGTTGCTCTATTCTAAACCTTGCATTATCCTCTTCTCTCAGGGCTAATCTCTGTGACCAAACTCTGCACAAGACTAAGCTTTGTTTTGTTATTACGTCTAGCATCATGTCTCTGCACCTCATGGGCTGAAATATCGCCATTTTGTCCGAAGGAGTCATAGTTCGAAGGCATCATCCTTATATCCAGAAGACATCATGCCATGGCCTTAGGATCTCTCAAGCTTGCACACCATTATTCAAAGTCATCATGGTTCGGAGGCACCATATTCATGGCCCGAGAACATCATTTCATGGCCTGCGAATCCGTTAGCGTACAATTCATGGCCCGAGATATCATGGTCTAAGGACGTTACCCTCACCGTTCAAAGACAGTCTTCATGGTCCAAAGGGAATTTGCATCATGTCTATGTTTTCACAATAATTTATACATAGTTGCATGTAATTGTATTTTTTTGAGTTGCAGGTAATCTCAGGAGAAACCGTTCTCCTAACAGGAGAAATCTTCGCTCCGGTTTCCATCCAATGTTCATATCCTTCTAATTATTTCAAGCGTAACCGATCATCATCCGTTACCAATCTTATTTACCCATAACAATTTCAAACCCCAATTAATCCTATTTGGAACATCCTGTCCGTTCTTGCAACAACTCCATTGGTTTACTCCATCATTGGATCTAGAACTACACACGGCCTGATTCCTGTAAAACCAGGAATATGTAGGCAACTCATAAGCCAGAGTGTGGCCTATATCATTCAAATCACCCTATTCGGTCAAAATCGGTCATCATTTCTTTACCCGACAACTCTTTCATCCTTTCCGAGTAAAGAGGGGCAGCTGTTGATACCCAATTTTCCCCTCATATGTTTCAAAATACATATATACTTTCAAAATAGTGCATGAGCATCATCAAGTATTTTTCCTAATTTTTTCATGATTTTTAAATCAATTTATTCCCATATTTTATTATATAAATAATCATTAATTGCATCACAAATACTTTTTATGATGATTTTATCATCTAACCTCATCATTTATATCCATATTAATCTTTAAATATTTTTGACGCATTTATTATAATTATATTTGCATCTTTAGGCTAAAATTGTATATTTTGCAATAATTGCCCTCGTATACTTATGATTACTTTATTTATGCAAAAAATAACTTTTTATTATTTTACAGTGATAAATAAGTGTTGTTAATCATTTTATGCACAAATCATATTTTCATTATTTTATTTATCATTTTTATAAATTATTTTATTAATTAAATTGAGTATTTAACTAATAGCCCCTAAATTCACTAATTTCGGACAACCCCTTAGCCCAATCACCTAAAACACCTACCTAGACCCTTAGCCCAACACTTAAGCCCAATCCCTAACCTCCTAACCCAGTCCGGAACCGACCCAATCCCTTTTAAATCATAGCCGTTGATCTCTGAGATCAACGGCTCATATCACTCCCCTCCTTTTAATTAAACTACATATCCCAAACCCTAACCCTCATTATCCCAGCCCCGCCGTCTCTATACTCTCTCGAAACTTCACCTCTCTCTGTCAAACCCTAGCGTCACACCCTAAATCTTCTCCTAAATCCCACCTAATATGGGATTCCATGGCCGATTCTTACCATATATGATCTTTCACTAGTACTGGATCCTTCTCTATATTGCTTGCCTAAACATGGCAAGAATATCTTATGAGAATCGAATCAAAGTTGGTCCAAATCCTTAACTTTTCTGTTTGTTCGTCTATGTTCATCATTTGCTCTTTATAAACACGATTATTTTCTTTATCTCTTCTTGATTCTTACTTACCCTAAATTAGGGTTTTCAGATCTATCCAGATCGAACCAAAACTGGTTCAATTTTTTGATTTTAAATGTTATTATGACCATGTTCGTCCTATATTCTACTGTATAACCAATTTTTATTATATTTTTGTCAGTATATGTTTTTCCCTAAAATTAGGGTTTACCTATTTGTTTCTGAAAATCCGATTTTACTGATTCTGCGTGCCTTGGTTTCCTTATTTATGTTGATTTTACAGTATTTATTTGAATTATTTGTTTGATTTCTACAATATTTAAACCCCTTCCCCTTCTCCTTTAGGACAGACTGGAATCAATATACTCTCACTAAGAAATTTAGGGCTTGGTTCTATATTCTCTCTGCTCTCTTGTTTACTTCTGGTCTTGGCCGGCTGAAAGCCAAGGCCAAATATTCTGGACTCTCGACTTTATGGTATTATTTTTGTTTGCTTGCTAACTGGTGAGTGACTATCCCTTGTCATTTTATTTTCTATATTTTCATAATCTGTGTATTCGATCCAGCAAGTTTTAAATTTTATTCTGAGCATGATTCGACTACTTTTCTGTTTCTATGAGTTATCTAGTTCTATAATTGATACTGTTAGTTCTGAGATTGGTTATTTTTGAATAATGTGAATCTTCTTAGAGGTTAACTTAATGTCTTTAACTTGTTGTTTTGCTAGTTCTGAACTTGTCCTGAACATAGAATCTTTAAAATAATGCTAATATGTTAATCAGTCTCGAATCTTCACAAATTTGTATTGTTATTTAGCCTTTCTATGTCATTCATGTGTCCTAACAACTTGCCTCTAATGTGTCCATATTAGATTCATGTGATTATCTGACTGTTTTCCTTAACACATTGTCTAAATGTTTTCTGTGATTGAATAAGGTTGTCCTAAATGCTTGTATGTATACTTAGTCTAATTAGACTTTTCAGATTCTAACTTATTAAAACTGTGTACTGTGCATAAATAAATTTGCATATCTTGCCAATTTGTCTTCCTGATGCAATGCTGCCTATATATTCTGTGTCTTAAACTTTATTATGATGGGTTTATTCTAAAATCAAATATGTTTTAACTCTGTCCATGCCTCATTTTATATGCTGCTATTTTTAAACTCCTAATCTTAGGTCCTTAAGTTCTATCCCTAAACTCCTCAGTATGAGCACTGCTCGGGGTCCATGTGAGACCCTTGTGAACTATGAAACACTAGGGTTTGGTTCCTAAACTCCTTTGAATAATTTCTGAGTATCTGGTTCTCTAGTGTGAACATTGCCCTGGGTACTTGAAGCCCTTGGTAAATTTGACACACAAAGATTTGGGTTCTGTTTGCTATGGGTGAATCATTCACCACTGGTTATTGTGTATCCATAAATATAATCCTTGGAGCTTTTATATGTTGAAGGCCTGGGTTGCATAGGTGTATTTGGGCTCGTTGTAGGCTCTCTATAGTCTATTATGTAATTCAATTATTAACATGGTCTGTAATAATTTTGTAATGAACAAATTCTGGGGTATTTGGTAAAATTGGGAAGGGTTCTTATTTTCTTTTGCTAAATCGGGTAGAAATCCTGCCTATAGGGTTTCATTTGTGCTGTCAATTCTGCTTATAAGTTTCACATCTTCTTTTGCTAAAATCATATGAGCTCTACATTGTGTTTATTGTAAATCCTGCCTATAAGATTAATATTATGATTGGTTAGAAATCCTGCTTATAGGATTAATATTATGACTTGTTAGAAATCCTGCCTATAGGATTGATGATATGATTTGTTGAAAACTTTATCGTTAGGTGTATCAATCTGTCCAATAAACGTGTGTTAGCGATCATGCCTATAAGACCAATATCTGGCCTAATTGTTTTCTGGATCAATGTGTATAAATTCCTGCTTAAATGTTATTCAATAATAGATATCATGCCTATAGGATTAAAATCAGTTCAAGGCTAGATAACATGCCTATAGGATTAAAATCAGTTCAAGGCTAGAAATCATGCATATAGGATTAAAATCAGTTCAATAAATCATGTCTATAGAATTAAAACTAGTTCGAAGGTAGATATCATGCCTATAGAGTTATAATCAGCACACTCGTAGAAGTCATGCCTAAAGAACTGAACAACAATTTTGAACTTGTGATTGTGATTTACTATTATTCGTTACTGCATAAAACACTCAGATATTGTACTGAATTAAAATCGGTAGGCAAATAATAGGTCCTAACACTTGCATTAAGAAACTACTTCTGTATGTCATTGCTCGCATGTTCCTCACATAAATGTCCTGCCTATAAGATTCTGCGATTAATAAAACCTGCTAATCAGTTGCGTGCATTTGCTGTTTATATGTGGAGGTCAATATGAGCCCATATCTGTTTTATATGAAAAGTCCTGACTGTTTTGCTTGTCGCCTAGTATTTTACAATTTTGAGCAACCTAGGCTTACTCTAGAACCATCCAAAATAGAGGTCCCAATGCCTCCAGGACCATAGGTAAGGGGCGGGTAGTGCACGGATAGGAAAAGAACTAGAATCGACTAGAGTGCTTTAGGTAACAACTCAAAGATTGTAATCGGGTAGCAGGAGATGATAGTCTGTGCCCGCTGAATAATATGAGTAACACCCCTATCTTGGGGAGTTACGAAGTATTATTTATGTTGCACGTGTTGATCCTATAGGCTAAAACATTTAGGACCTCCCATCCCTATTGAATAGTTTCTTCGCTTTCTTAGACTAATTCATATAAGATAAGTTCGGCCGGGACCCAACAGTTGTTGACCTCGAGGGGTGCCTAACACCTTCCTCTCAAAGTAATTTGAGCCCTTACCCGATCTCTGGTAATGCAAACTGGTATAATCTGAGTTATCTGCTATAGGTGCCATAACGCACCTTAATCTGTTAGGTGGCGACTCTCCAACAACCAATTCCTTTTACCTTCTCTCAAAAAGGAGTTGTCAAATGTCAAAAGCCGATTTCGTGAGAAAAGGGGGCACGACAATAAGCATGCCGATCCCATAGAGGCACCTCAGTTGTCGGAGTATAACTTTAATGTCGACGCGTCAGGTATTGTATCAATAATTAGAAGAATCAAAGATACTAGATGGCCCAGGCCCATACTGATCGATCCTTCCGAAAGAAACCCCAACCTGATGTCTAAGTATCACGACACACATGGCCACATAACCGAGGATTGCAGACAATTGAGAAATGAGGTAGCCCGTCTATTCAATGAGGGTCACCTTCGAGGTTCTTAAGTGATCGAGCCAAGAATCATTTCAGAGAAAGGGACAACAACATGAAAAATGAACAGGAAGAGCCGCAACATGTGTTCCATATGATTCTCTGCGGGGTCGATATTCCACAAGGGCCCGTGTTCAAACGCACTAAAGTATCAATTACTAGGGGAAAATGGACCTGAGATTATGTGCCAGAAGGCACCATATCATTCAACGATGAAGAAGCAGAAGGAATTTCTCAACCTCACAACGACACTTTGGTAATTTCTATATTATTAAATAAAGTTCAAGTTAAGGGTGTTTTAGTGGATCCAGGTAGCTCGGCAAATATCATCCGATCGAGGGTCGTGGAGCAGCTCGGACTACAAGACCAAATCGTGCCCGCAGCTCGGGTCCTAAACGGTTTTAACATGGCCAACGAAACAACTAAATGAGAGATCATTTTACCAGTAAATATGGCCGGAACTATTCAGGAAACCAAGTTCCACGTAATCGAGGGTGACATGAGGTATAACGCCCTGCTCGGCAGACCCTGGATTCCCAATATGAGGGCAGTCCCTTCGACTCTCCACCAAATGATGAAATTCCCTACACCGGACGGGGTGAAAATAGTACACGGGGAGCAGTATGCTGCAAAGGAAATGTTTGCGGTCGATGAGGTGATACCAGTATCGGCACTGTCAAAATCGAAGGGATTGGACATCAAAGGAAAACTGGAAGCCAAATAGCAATCACAACCACCAGCCTTGACTGAATCAGAGAAGAAGGAAATAGAGGAAGAAGAAGACGAAGATTATTGGACCCCTCGAACCTTCATTTCTCCCGAAGATTCCGACACCACCAAATCAACAGTCGAAGAGCTGGAACATGTTATATTGATTAAGTACCTGGCCGAGCGAAAGGTATACCTGGGAACGAGGTTAACCCCCGAACTCAAGAAAAAACTCATTAAATTTTGATAACATGGATTGTTTTGCTTGGTCCCACTTAGACATGACAAGGATCCCACCAGAGATAACAACACATCGATTGAGTCTAGACCTGAAGTTCAGGCAAGTGAAACAAAAGAGAAGGCCCTAATCCAAGGTAAAACACGCATTCATCAAGGACGAGGTAACTAAACTTCTCAATATATGATCCATTCGGGAAGTAAAATATCCCGAATGGATAGCAAATTTAGTCGTAGTCCCTAAAAAAGGGAACAAACTTAGGATGTGTGTAGATTATAAGATTTGAACAAGGCATGCCCCAAAGATTCTTTTCCTCTGCCTAACATCGATCGTATGATCGACGCCACGGCCAGCCATGAGATCCTTAGTTTTCTCGACACCTATTCTGGGTACAATCAAATATGAACCTGGAAGACCAAGAAAAGACTTCATTCATCACTAAGTATGGAACATATTGCTATAACGTAATTCCTTTTAGGCTAAAAACGCAGGTGCTACCTACCAACGCCTAGTAAATAAAATGATCGAAGAATAAATAGGTAAGTCAATGGAAGTATATATTGATGATATGCTAGTTAATTCCCTGCACGTAGAGGATCATTTGACACATTTGCAGGAAACATTCAAGTTCCTCGGCTTCATGGTGTCAAATCGGGGGATCGAGATCAACTCCGATAAAATCAAGGCTATCAAAGACATCACTGTCGTGGACAACGTCAAAGTCGTACAAAGGTTGACAGGGTGGATAGTGTCCTTAGGTTGATTCATCTCGAGATCGTCAGATCAGAGCCATAGGTTCTTCTCACTATTCAAAAAGAAGAACGATTTTGCTTGGACCTCGGAATGCCAACATGCGCTAGAATAATTGAAATGATATCTCTCGAGCCCACCATTTCTTCATATTCCAAAGGCACGATAAACATCGAGCAACTACCAAATAATTGGAACATCTCACTCCTCAAGCGATATTATTGTTAAGGTATGACCTTCTCCTTTTTTCATTAGCATTTTACACTAACCTAATTTCAGGTGTTCGAGCGAATGTATCAAAGTTATTACCAAGCAGGAAGATGTGAAGACCTTATAGAACGTGTTGCACTCTTTTACCATTCGATCGATTTTTGTCCCGAATGAGTTTTTCCGACAAGGTTTTTAACGAGGCAACCTTCATTCGTGCAGGCTTAGAGTATCCGAGGTCTCTTTACAACGAACCTCGAATACTGGGGGCATCATCCCCGGATGTTATATTTTCAAGGAAAATACTTCGTGTCAACGGGGTCTCGATAGGAAAACTTTGTAATAGGCCAAATGGTCAAATGAACCGTGTCCGTATAGATTAGTCGAACCCTATGGAAAAACATGTACGCATGTATGAACTATTCAAAGAAGTACTTTTCCTTATTAGATATCTTCTGCCTTAATGAAAATTACTACTTTACAAGCTCCATACTTATGATTTCTTGTGAAAACTGGCTCAAGGGCCAAGTACAGCTAAACCTCGAACGATCATCCCCATACTCGGGGACTGCCGTCAAAAATCAATATGTTCGAACTATCTAACTTCAAAATCGTAAGACCTCAAAGAGGCAACCCTCGATTTATAGGCCAAGGCCACCATTCTCGAGGACTAACACTTTGAAAAAGCTCGAAGTGTTATCGGGAAAATAATCCAAAGAGGCATACCCAAAGGTTACGGCCAAACTAGTGTGGCTTGGAGACGTCCAAATTCCCACAGTAAAAACAGGCCTTCGAATTATTTGAAAACAGGTTAAAAAAGGATACCCTCGGCAAAATAATCAAAGGGCTTCGATAATATCAGCCCTCGAAAAACCTTAAGAGGTATCGATTTATTTAAATACAAATTTGTTTTAAGGCATAAAAAGTAAAAGGATTTTGATCAATGTTAAACCCTCCAAAAAGCCAATGGGTAAAAGATTCATGCTAGGGCATATATAATTTTTATAAAGTCTTTAAGACGAAAAGGGGAAAACCCATTCTTCTAAGGTCATATCGGCCCGATTCAAAGAGCCTAAGGGCCATTACATTTTAGAGTTCGAGAATACGCTCTCACTCAATTCAAACCTAAGGGTTTCGCTACTTCGAGCTCGAGTAAAAACTCACTTGACTACAATTCGAGAATCCATTCTCACTCAATGCAAACCTGAGGGTTCTATTACTTCGAGTTCGAGTTTTATTCGAACTCGACTATGAAAGCAATATTATTTTAACTTCGGTCAAATTGCCTAAATCCGAAGTCTTAATCATATTATGAAGTATGCTAAAATTTTACAAGGCAAAAAGCAGGTTGAAATTATCACAAGGAAAAACTGAGAAGAAATTAAAATGAGAAATATTTTATATACATCTAAACAATAGTATTTACAAAAGACCGAAAAGTGTCCTACACAAAACAAAAAAGAAAAAAGTACAAGAGTCCTAGCTATGCTCGAGGTTGACTTCTTCCTCGGGGGCAGCTTCCTCTTCGGGCCCCTCACCTCTATCGGACCCGCTCTTGCTGCCTTCATCATCGGAGGAGGCCAATAGCCTGGCGTTGAATTCGAACATCTTTTCTTGAGCTATCTACTTAGAAAGGTCGAAGCCCCGAGCATGAATCTCCTCGAGGGTCTCCCTCCGAGATTGGCACTTAGCCAGCTCAACAGTCCATCGTGCTTGATCGGTAGCCTCCCTCAGCTGAGTTTGGGCAGCCTCGGCATCAGCCATGTATATAGCTACCGACTTGTCAGCTTGGACCTTTGCCTTTTCGGCCTCAGTTCGGGCTTTAACGAGTTCAACCTTGAGTTTATCGATTCTCTTGGCCTGAACCGAGAACTTCTCCCTAGAATTCTGAAGCTGTATTTCGGCCGATGACAATTGAGTCAATGCGGTCTCTTTCTCCGCGGCAAAGCGGTCCATGCTCTCCTTCCACCTATGGCAGTCAGCTATAACTTGATCAACCTCCCCCCGGAACACCTCGATCTTCTCAATTTTTGCTGCAACTGAGACATCAAAATGTTAGCCCCCACCCTTGGATCGAGCCTGTATGTTTTCAAAAGAATATTTACCTGCTCGTTCAACTCAGTTTCTTCCTCACGGGCCTTGGCCAAGTCAGCTTCGAGGTCCCTGAGCTCCTCAATATCCTTCTGCCCATAGAGGAGCTTGAGAGCATTTCTCTCCTCCGAAAGCTTTTGAAGGTTGGCCTCACACTGGCCTAAGTCATCCCGAAACTTGGAGAAGGCCTATATAAAAAAAAAAGAGAAGTGAGATACAGGGAAGGTAAAATGAAGAAAATTACACCAGCAAAATTAATACTTACTCATCTCAGAAGGCGTTGGGCCTCTTTGAAGAGGGTAGATGCATCGTGAGTTCAGAGGAATCATCGACCCCGGTAAAACAATCCCGAAATGGATCCTCTTCACTGGGGACTCCTCCTATCTTGGGGGTCCTTATAGCCCGAGAATCTCTTATCACATCCTCAGAGAAAGCCGGTAGAGAAGGTGAGTGACCTATTTTCACTGCCCCGAGCGAGTCAGTCGGGGCGCTCTGCTCAGCTACGAGGGTCTCGGAACCTTCCCCCTCTGGTATGTTTTTTGGGCGAGTGATGAACTCGACCTTGGGTGATTCGGGGGATTTTCCCAAATCTTTCTTCGACACATCCTCATCACGAGGCAGAGTCTCGGCAACCACCGCCCGCTTAAGGGACTTGGCGATCTCAGTGGTCTTTCTTACTCGAATCACCAGCGCCGAGTCATCGCCTTCGTTTTCTTCTTCTTCTCTCAGCTTTTGGACTGACTCTACAGTAAGAGGAATAACTTTCCTCCTGGTCTTTCGAGCTAGAGCATTTTTGGGTTTGGGGTTCTCGGACGCTGAGACCCCCTTCCTCTTATTATCTTTCCTCGATTTCAGAACCGGGGACTTAGCCTCTTCCTCGCTGCTCGGAGGCCTCAAGACCGCATCTTTGTTCAGGCTTGCACAAAAAGAAACTGAGTAAGATAAATAAATGTGACCAACACCTCAGAAATAAGAGAGAGAAACTCACCATTCGAGGCCAACTTCCGAACCCAGTCCTCGAGGTCAGGAATCGCTCGAGGCATCCAAGCAGCCGATGCATGACAAATGAAGATGTTAAATGAAGCCAAAGAATAGAAACATGGAAACTAATGAGCAAAGAGTTACTTACGTTCCGGATTCCACTTCTCGGGGAATGGCATTTTTACTTCGGGATGAGGTCAGAGGTCCTTACCCGAACAAATAGACTCATCCACCCCCGGTCCTTGTCCTCGTCGATACTCGAGAACAACGCCTTGGTCGTTCGACGTTGCAGTTTGATCAACCCTCAAAATATTTGGGGGCAGTGTAATCTGGTGAGGTGGTCGAGCGTGAATGACAGCCCCTCGAATTTGCTGGAAAAGAATCGGAGCATGATCACAATGCGCCAAAAATAAGGGTGAAGTTGGCCGAGGGTCACTTGGTACCTCTTACGGAAATCGATGATGACTGGATCGAGGGAACGTAGTGTGAAAGGGTAAGTGTAAACACTTAGAAACCCTTCCACATGGGTGGTAATGCTTTTTTCAGGAGAAGGGATTTGTACAACTTTGTCCCCCCAGTTGCAATCCCTTTTAACGCCCTCGAGATATTTCACTGTTATCGAGAAGATATATCTCGATACACGCTCACAGCGTCCAGGGACCGATTGAGGGTTCTCGACTTTGAAGTCGAACTTTAGAACACACGGGTCGGGAACATACTCACTAGGGAGCGGTTCCGCCAGCGTTTTATCACCGGCTGGCCGTGAATAAGAAGAGGAAGCCTTTTCCTTTTGCGGAAAGGTTTTGGAATTTTTCTCCACGGTACGAGTAGAAGAAAGAGGAAAGTGTTGAGTTCTGGTGGTTTGAAACTAATAGAGATGGCTTAAGGAGTGATGAAAAAGAAGAGATTGAGAGAGTTAAAGACTTGGAAGAATTGATGAAGGTGAAAGTAAAAGTTTGATTCAACAAAAGAAGCCTTATTTATAGATTCACGGTGACAGTTCGATGGCGCTAGTGGCCGACCGCCCACTGACGCGCATTAATTGTTTGGGGGACTATACCGATGAGACGTTTCGGTCAATTCCATCGCTTAAGTCATGAGGATGACATCACTATTTACCGAGTTCATAAGAAAATTGAGGCTCAAATCGTTTCTTATTATTATATTCTAAGACGAGGGGACTATCTGTATACAGTAGAAACGCGATTTCTTTATTTGATCGAGGCTGGAATGTTGCATTGAAGAGATGAGATGACGAGTTCGAAATCGAAGCCTCTTTCTAAATCGATGTTGATATCAATCGAGGCCAGAGAGACATGCTTCGAGTAATATCGTATAGCTTTATAACAGAAAATGCGAGATATCCTCGATTGGCCGAGGATCGTGGCGTGAATCTCGCAACGGATCAAATCGATAGTAGTTAATCAGTTGTTTATATGATTCGCTTCTGTAATTAGAAGTATACCTCTATTAGGATTCCTCTACTATATAAAGAGGAATTTCATTCATTTGTACGCATAATTGATCATTGACTGAGAAAATATATACAATCATTTCTTTCTTGCTTATTGCTCTACTTACTGTTCATCTGAATTGTTCATCTTTTATTGCTCTTACATTACCACCTCGAGGTCACTTTAAGTTGAGGTCGAGGTCCAGCTTTAACACTGGTTTGGTTTATTTTATAGTTCAATTTAGTCCATTTATTTTCTCATTTATCAATTGGTATTGGACGAAATCACATATCCTTAAAACCACAATATAAGTTTAATTATTATCCGAATTTTAGGGTAAACAATCTTCTATATAATTTGATTTACGAATCCTCTGAGAGTAATATTTTTTTATTTAAAGAGAGACTATAATATTACCATGCATGATACGAAATAATTAAAAAAAAAAGCTTATATACTCCGTGGTGTTATAAATAGAATTCTATTTATGGTGAATATCTATATTCTAGAGAGATTCTAGGGTTTGTTACTTGGTGGCTAAGTCACTTTTTTCCTATAAATAGAGGGGTTTTATTCTATTGTAAATCATCCCAAAATTCAATAAGAATTTCCTCTCTCTCTCTTTCTCTACAATATTGTTCTTCTTCTTTTATTGTTTATAACACGTTATCTGCACGAGACTCTAATCAATTGAGTAGAAGCTTTGAGATTGAGCATAATGATTGTCAATTCTTCATGAACTTTCTTCATGATTAAATTCTGGATTTAAGGTAAGTATTTTACTTTATTTTTCTCTTTTAAATTCTTGAAATTCTATAATTTGATTTTAAATGCAAACAAAGACAATAAACTTTGATTATAACTCCTATAGAGTTTGCAATAAATTATAAACACCAGAAGTGGTAAAATTTCTATGCCTTGCCATAATCAAATCATGTATGATTGTGGGCAAAGATATGGAAACCCGTCCCATTAAATTTGCTTCATTCTCATTCCCTTTAAGAGAATGTGATAGCAATATATGATAAGTCTAAAAGAGGACAAAATTATTATCGTGAAGATATCAATGGACGTGGACGTGGTGATAGACGAAATTATAATCGTCATCATTATGATAATGGGAATATTAAGAATTCTCAAAATAATCTTTCCCTCTATGAAAGTAATATTTGTCATCGATTTGACATGAGATTTTGTAAAGCACATATAGATGATTATGGTCCATTCATGATGAGAATGTGACAACATCTGATTTATGAATACATATTCATTCTTGGAAGAATATGAACGTGCTAGTGGTAGTGAATATATCATACTCACCTCTAAAAGGAGGTTTGAGATGAAATAAGAAAATAATTTTATTATTATGGCATGAATGGTCATTGATGACGTACGTATTATACGCCAAAATATTTTGGAAATGTGATTATATGCAAGATCTATAAATATCGTGTACCAAGATATTTGGTTGAGCTTTATCAAGCATCTCTAAAGAATAAAGTCCTTGAAGCCAATTTTATCTCTGATAATGATTTTGACATCACCCACTTAGATGTGGCAGACTTGTTTGAGCGCCCTGATGGAAAAATAGACCACTTGATCGATGATGGATCCGTGGTTAAAGATAATTGAGATTATTATAATATATATATATATATTTTTTTTTTGCCTATTCGTAGTAGTTAATGAATAAAGATCATGTAATCGTAATCTTTGCATGTGTACTAGTTTTTTAATTAGTTTAGCGATAGTCATTTATTTAATAAAGCTTGGAGTTCTCCGTCAATTTTGATATTTTAGAAGTACACTGAAACCCATGACTACCACAATAAATTTTGGCTTGCATGTTTTACATTCAAAATTATTGGTGGAATGTTTTAAGAACCAGAGCAAAATGATAAGAGAGAAATTTAACTTCTTGTTATGTCAACAGACAACTCGTTCTCTTTTAAATCTTTGATTGTTGAAATTTTTCGAATTGTGATGTAAATTTTGTCAGACATGATGCAATTTGTTTCGTCTTACAACTATTCTTGAAAGTTGGTAGTTCTGGATCCCACATTATTTTTCCGGTATATGACTTTGCTAATATTGCTGACCACCAAACAATGATATTAGCTGCAGAGGCTCTAATTATACACTTGATACGTAAACCACCAAATAATTTTCAACTTACAACTTTAGCTAATAGTTCTTACCGTTTTACCCAAATCATATACTTTTATTCTCTGAAAATACTAATATTTATTCGTGTGTTTCTTTGTTAATGGAAAGCAAACGTGAATATCCCACAGAGAAAACTTGAATCAAAGTTCAATTGTAAAAGTATTCGTTTAATTGATTCATGTACGATTCATACAATATTCAAAGAGAAGAAATATGTCTCTCATTTAAGTCTGTGTAAGACATATGTTACTATAATTTCTGGTAGTAGTAACTTAATTGAAGGCTCTCGAAGAGCTACTATAAATCTGCCTAAAGGAACAATACTTATCATTGAGAATGCAATGTTCTCCTCCAAGTCCAAGAGGAATTTGTTGAGTTTTAAAGATATCCGCCGAAATGGATATCATATTGAGACAATAGATGAGAATAATCTTGAATATCTCATCATTACCAAGAATGTCTCGGGCCAAAAGAGGGTTATTGAGAAGTTCCCATCTTTAACTTGTGGCCTGTATTGGACAAGAATTAGTTCAATTGAGGCACATTCTATTGTAAACCAAACAGTTACTGATTCCAATACTTTTGTACTTTGGCATGATCGATTGGGACATCCTGGATCAATTATGATGAGACGAATTATAGAAAACTCAAATGGGAATCCATTAAAGAATTTAAAGATTCTTTTAAAATAATGAACTTTCTTGCACTTCTTGTTATCAAGACAAGTTAATTATAAGACCATCACCAACAAAGGTCGGGATTGAGTCCCCTGCTTTTTTGGAACGTATACAAGGGGACATTTGTGGACCTATTCACCCCCCTAGTGGGTCGTTTAGATATTTTATGGTCTTAATAGATGCATCCTCTAGATGGTCTCATGTATGCCTATTGTCATCTCGCAACCTCGCGTTTGCAAAATTAATTGCACAAATAATTCGATTACGGGCGTAATTCCCCGATAATCCAATTAAGTCTATTAGACTTGATAATGTTGCTGAGTTTTCATCCCAAGCATTTAATGATTATTGCTTATCAATTGGGATAAAAGTGGAACATCCTGTAGCTCATGTTCACACTCAACATGGCCTCGCGGAGTCTTTAATTAAATGTCTACAATTGATAGCAAGACTGTTACTCATGAAAACGAGGCTGCCCACTTCTGTTTAGGGTCACGCCATTTTGCATACAACAATGCTAGTTCGTCTCAGCCCGACAAATTATCATAAATATTCCCTGTTGCAATTAGTTTTGAGTCATGAAGCTAATGCATCCCATTTAAGAATTTTCGGATGCGCAAAATATGTGCATGTAGCACCGCCATATCGCACCAAAATGGGTCCCCAAAGAAGGTTAGGAATATCTGTTGTTTGAATCGCCCTCCATTATTTTCTATCTTGAAACATTAACGGGGAATTTATTCACTGCTCGATTTGCAGATTGTCGATTCGATGAGACACTTTTTACAAAATTAGGGGGAGAAATTGGTGAAACCAAATGGAAAATTTTGTGGAAAAATCCATCATTGTCTCATCTTTATCCACGTACCTCTATTTGTGAAAAAGATGTGCAAAAGATTATCCATTTGCAAAGAATAGAAAATCAAATGCAGACGCATTGACGAATTCTCTAATGTTGCTTGTTCTCATTAATTAATAGGCCAACTGAAATTGAGATTGAATCCCATGAATGCTGGGAATAGAAAAGGTGAATATGGGCCCATTCACATGCCATGCATACCACATAAGATGCATCTGTGAGATGTTTACATGTGAAATTATTATTAACCCGCAGCCTGCTGTTTGCGAGATAACTTGCTCAATAATATAATTTAGAGCATAATTTCCAGGTTTTCTATTCAAGACTTTATCTTGATAAGTTGGTTATATCACAATTGATTTAGCAAAATGATTTATTGAGTGCCTCCACTTAATAGCTAAACTATTACTTATGAGAACTAAGTTGTTTATATTAGTTTGATATACATTATATACGAAAGTATATTACATTCTCCCCTCACAAGTGGTTCAGGGTCAGGATCCAAATAATTTCATCTTATTATTATTGATGTGCGGCATATATTTTGATTAACACCATAACATGACAAAGATGGATTCTCAAAATTGAGGAAGAAAGTTAGTTTTTCTAACATGAGGGGGAGACATGATAAACAATTGAGAAAAAGTTACGTGGAAAGAATTATCATTTGTCCATCTAGATCCTCGAATAAGATAATATGAACTTGAAGTTCATAAAAAGATAATTCATCTGCAATATATTGCAAAGCATGCCAGACGCATTTNTTGTCTTTATGGAAAAAAGAAATATTGGAACCGATATAAAATATTCGTCGACGACATCTATCATAGCGCTAAGTATAGATGAGGATCTTAAGTTTGTCGAATACTGACACAAAAATATTGGCCAAATAGAAGAGACACAATTCAAATAGAATTGGTTTCATATGAAAGACAAGTATTTGAAACCTGCAATTCAAACACTTGAAAATATAAAGTCAATGATATGTGCAATCAGTTTTCGATATCATATTTGTCTAGTATGACATGAAAACTTGATATGCATCTAATTAAAGTCTATTATATGACTTATATGACAATTCTTGAAGGATATTGCTTAAAGCATATACAATTCTTGGTCATGAAGTACTACATCCTACGTGCAATTTGTGCACATATGTATCTTGCTATAACTATAAGCATGATAATGTGNAAACATAATTCAAGTGATAATATGGCTGATTTGTTCACCAAATCTCTACTGATGTCAAGCTTCAAGAAGCAAATACACAAGATTGGGATGCGAAGACTCAATGATGTGAATTGATGCTCTCATCAGGGGGAGTTAATGCGCATTGCACTCTTTTACCCTTACAAGGTTCTGTCCCACTGAGTTTTCCTTGCAAGGTTTTTAATGAGGCAACCAAAAGGCGTATTGTTAGATATGTGTACTTTTTTTCCTTTAGTAGAATTTTTTCCCCATTGAGTTTTATTTTAGTTAAGGTTTTAACGAGGCACATTATTTGTTGAATAGACATTCAAGGGGGAGTGTTATAAATAGAATTCTATTTATGGTGAATATCTATATTTTAGAGAGATTCTAGGATTTGTTACTTGGTGGCTAAGTCACTTTTTCCCTATAAATAAAGGGGTTTATTTCATTATAAATCATCTCAAAATTTAATAAGATTTTCCTCTCTCTTTCTCTACAATATTCTTCTTCTTCTTTTATTGTTTATAACACGTAGTATGAAGTATGTGCAATTTGAAAATTGAGCATGTCAGTGTGAAACATTGATAGAATGAGATTCTTTCCTTAATTAACACCAGGCAAATATTTGCATATTGCTTTCTGATCCTATATTGATTTTTGAATCATTCAAAAGTATGTAATCATGATTATATAGATATGATGGACTTAATTAAGCAATGCATGATAATTGATAAGAGATAAATAATGTTCGTATAATCATAGTGGCATCCCGCGAACTATGCAACTAACAAATAGTTATATTTGATAGTAAATTATTTCTATTTATCAAAATTATGAGGATTGTGAATAATTTTCAACTGAGATTACCATATATAGGAGAAATATTTCTTGTTAAATAACACAGAAGTGTATCGTTTTTGCAGATTTAACTCGAAGTACAAATAGTTCTGCAATAAATTGAAGGCAAAAAAAATGTAGTAATTTCCCGACATAACTTTTAGCATATTGATGAAATTTATTACCATAAAAGATATTCAAGATATTATTCTACTGATTTTTTTGGTGTATCAATCTCCAACGTCGTAGAGTCATCAAATAGAAGTATCAAGCATAATCAGATCCTCGTGTTGATTGATGCACCGCCCCAAAAAAAGTAAAAACTTAACAACACAACAACAAGCCCGGTAAAAACTTATCCACACAACAACAAGCCCAATAACAACTTATCCACACCCGATGTTCATACCAAACAAATACAAGTAAGACATGTGTTTTGTATACACGATACTTACTGTCACAGGCGCGTTTTATGTCACTCCAAAACAGTCTGCGCGACAGCCAAGTCTCACACTTGACTTCAGCCTGCTCCAACACTCGGCCAAAATTATAGCAACTTTGGACTTAGATTATTTTAGGCAGCTTCAACGTAGTAAGTTTAGATACCGATTTAGGCAACAAAAATATGAATAAGGCAACAGAGATTAAAGTGAACACAAGGCACAATATACAGGAAAATTCTTTCCCAACTTTGTATTTAACTCGAGTATACAAAGAAACTCAAACTCAAGGTACATCCGTGTACAAAAGAAGATTACTCTTGACCCTCACAAGACTACTCTTAGCCTTAAAATTTTTCACTCTTGAAAACCAAACTTAGGACTCTTTCCTAACTCAATTGTGCGCTCATACACATTTTTCTCACTCTCCCCCAAAAGCATAAGGGTGCTGCCCATTTATAACAATATGAGACAGCCCACTTTGCCCCTTTTCTAGGTTTAGACACTTGCCCACTACTTTAGCCTAGTGTAATTGACAACCCCCAACTACTAGGATCATGTAAATCATGCTAAATAATAGTGGGATCATGGCCCCAAAAATGTGCAACCACTACTGCCATCAGTTTAGCAAAACTCAACTGCTGGCCATGTGCACAACATGTGCTGGTAACCGCCCTTGACTTGGTCAATCTGAAGTTTGTTGTCCATTTTCGTGCCTTGGCTTGAACCAGACACCAATGCCATGTACTCAGGTAGCCACAATTTTCCCATGCCATTGCCCACGAACTTGGCCTGTTTGCCGCAACTCAATGCCATGCCAAATCTGTCTGCACACTGCCTTCCCGTTGCACTTTTGCCTGCCTTTGCCACTTTGTTTTTGCCTTGCCTTGGCATCAATGCCTCATGAATTGATGCCTTTGTCCTGATCAAGTGTGACCCTCAGCCTGCAACTCATTGTCAAGCCCTTGCCAAGCTGCCTCGCCTCCGTCAAAGCCTTGGCCATCACTTGCCGTTTCCCATTTTTTCCTTGTCGCTGCTCATGCACCTTAGCTTGGCAACACTCTTGCTGCCCCATGAAAACACTCTTGTTGTCAAGTCGAGCTCAATTAGCGGAGGTCTAAAAATCCACCCACACCCTTTGAAACTCGGCGTCCTCGTCGAGGTTAGCTCAACTTATGAGTCCTAAGGGGTTGACAAGCAACGCCTCTTGACCCCTTTTCTCTACAGCCATAATTGCATTCACTCCAGCCATGTTATTGTCGCTGGTCATTGCCTCTAATGCAACCCTCCTATCCGCGGCAGTCGTAGCATTCAACACTGCCTTCTTTGGGCAGTCTTTTGCTCGGTGTGGCCCATCACAAATGTAACAGCCACCAAATTTTCTGCCTTGCTCCTTGTATTTTGAAGTTCCAGCCTCTTGCTTTCTCTTCTCCGTGTCTTCATTTGCATTGTTATTTTCACATTTCTTCCACTCGTTTGCCTTGTCTTTCCTTCCCTCATTAGACTTTGAAGCAGAAGTCTCTTCTCCCAAGTGAAAATCACCTAATGCATCCGCCGCAGCCACAACACTAGAGAGGTTTTGAATATTCTGCCTTCGCAACTCAAGTTGTGCCCATTGTTGCAGCCCGCTCATGAAGTTGTGCAACTTGTCTTCCTCCGACATGTTGCTGATGCTCAACATCAAAGAAGTGAATTCTTTGACATATGCTCTAACTGATCCGGTTTGCCTCAACTTTTTCAGTTTGTCCCTAGCAATCCAAAATGTATTGCTAGGAAGGAACTGATCCTTCAATTCCTTTCTAAGCCGCTCCCACGACTCAATCTTTGGCCTACCCAAACTTTCATCTTAAGACACACGAGTGCGCCACCATAACTTAGCATCGTCACTCAAATACATGCTACTCAAGGTTACTTTCTCTTTCTTATCTTGCACACGAATAGCATGAAAGTACAACTCCATATCCCAAAGAAAATTCTCCAATTCACGTGCACTCCTTGCACCACCAAATGTCTTAGGTTCCGGGATCCTTACCTTGAGACGATCAATACCATGTTGAGGAGCATCCTCGCCCACAACACGTTGCAACACCATTGTCTCATTCCTTAGATTCGCATTCTCTTGACTTAGCTTTGCCAATTTTGCCTCAAGGTAGGCAAGCCTTGTCACGAGAGTTTAAATTTCTTCACCTTCAGGGACATTTCCCACTAATGCCTCCAGTTTTGTTAGCCTTTCCCTCAGTTCGTTGTTACCACCGGCCATGTTCTCAAACAAGACCACGAAATCTGCCACTGCCCGTCGTGTCTCTGTCACGAACCTGCTCCGCTATGATACTAGTTGTCATAAGCGCGTTTTATGTCACTCTAAAACAACCTGCGCGGAAGCCAAATCTCACACTTGACTTCAGCCTGCTCCAACAATCGGCCAAAATTACAGCAACTTTGGACTTAGATTATTTTAGGTAGCTTCAACGTAGTAAGTTTAGATACTGATTTAGGAAACGAAAATATGAATAAGGCAACAGAAATTAAAGTGAACACGAGGAAAAATATACAGGAAAATTCTTTCCCAACTTTGTATTTAACTCGAGCATACAAAGAAACTCAAACTCAAGGTACATCCGTGTACAAAAGAAGATCACTCTTGACTCTCACAAGACTACTTTTAGCCTTAAACGTTTTCACTCTTGAAAACCAGACTTAGGACTCTTTCCTAACTCAATTGTGCACTCATACACGTTTTTCTCACTCTCCCCCAAAAGCATAAGGGTGCTCCCCATTTATAACAATATGAGACAACCTACTTTGCCCCTTTTTTAGGCTTAGACACTTGCCCACTACTTTAGCCTAATGTAGTTGACAACCCCCAACTAATAGGATCATGTAAATCATGCTATAAAATAGTGGGATAATGGCCCAAAAACGTGCAACCACTGCTGCCATCAGTTTAGCAAAGCTCAACTGCTGGCCATATGCACAACATGTGCCGGTAACCGCCCTTGACTTGGTCAATCTGAAGTTTGATGTACATTTTCGTGCCTTGGCTTGAACCAGGCACCAATGCCATGTACTTAGCTTCATTGTAGCCACAATTTTCCCATGCCATTGCCCACGAACTTGGTCCGTTTGTCGCAACTCAATGCCATGCCAAATCTGTCCGCACACTGCTTTCCCGTTGCACTTTGGCCTGCCTTTGCCACTTTGTTTTTTCCTTGACTTGGCATCAATGCCTCATGACTTGATTCCTTTTTCATGATAAAGTGTCACCCTCATCCTGCAACTCATTGTCAAGCCCTTGCCAAGCTGCCTCGCCTCCGTCAAAGCCTTGGCCATCACTTGCCCGTTTTCCATTTTGTCCTTGGTGCTGCTCATGCACCTTATCTTGGAAACACTCTTGCTGCCCCATGACAACAATCTTGTTTTCAATTCAAGCTCAATTGGTGGAGGTATAACATTTACCACTTAATCATGGTTAAGTGATGTGTATTGTCTCCTCAATTTCCAACTCTTATGGTTAAGTCGTATAGTTTGGTGTTTGGGTGCGGGTAAATTTTTAACCAAAAAGTCCTCGTATTGTATCTCTTTTTCTTGGAATAAGTATGTTTGCTTTGATGATTGACAAAGGAGCTCAATCATGAACCAATTCCATACATAGTGTACACAGACACGATCAGATTCAAGCACAAGGCATGCACGTGAAGGAGATAAGTTTAAGTGGTTATATTTTATATCTCCTGAATGAAAATGTTCCATAATTAATAAGGAGAAGGACTCCTTACTCGAAGAGAACTCTATCCTAGACAAGCGAGGAGCTAGAAGTTGAAGATAACTAGAACTCTTCCACCAATGAAGAGGATAACATTATAACTCTAGTTAATCTTATTCTACTAACTCATAAATTTCAGGATGTTCTCATTTTCCAGGTACGCACAAACGCTGAAGTTAAACGTGAGTTGAGAGCAAAATAGCAAGGCATTTTACAAGCAATTCCTGTGTGATTCAAGTGTGCGAACCTGAAGCTACATGAACCAGATAGAAGAACCAGTTCCAAGTGTTTGTCTTTATTCTAGTTCAATTACAGTAGGGCTTGAGTTGTACCTTTCATCTTTCTTTAGAAGCATTTGTACTAGGTACTCTGCAGTATAGTGTTCAAGTTAGAATTAACTTGAAATTATCGCAACAATCTGAGGCTGGTTTCCACAAAGGGTTAGAGGTAATCCTTAGGTTTAAATTAAACGATGTTTTGGCACAGTGATTTAGTGAAGTGTTGGAAAAAATCCTATCGGATAGTAGCTTGTGATTTTTTCACCTTTTGAGCGGAGTGTTTTCCACGTAAAAATACATGTGTTCTTTACTTTCTGCATTTATTATTCCGTAACAGTAGTATAAGTAACACATAGAAGAACCGTGCCCTTCTATAATCTGTGCACGCGAAAAATTGGACACCACACAAATCACCCCTATTGTGTGGTATCGAAGTATAAAACATCAGTTGGTATCAAATCATGTTATCCTTGAAGAGGCTAATACCTTAGGAGAAGATTAAGATGAGTGCACCACCTGGAAATTGGGAAGGCAATCCACTGCTAGGCCACCACTCTTTAATGGCCAGTACTACCCTTGGTGGAAGAACATAATAAGAGATCACATTCAAGGAGAAGATTATGAGCTATGGGATATTGTCACTGATGGTCCACTGGAAACCCTGAAGAAAAATGCCGAAGGAGTAGATGTGCCAAAAAGAAGAGCGAATTGCAATGTTGAGGACTTGAAGAAGTGGGAGAAGAATGATAAAGCCAAGAAATGGGTTGTTTGTGGGCTTGGTCCAGATGAGTACAACAGAATCCAAGGTTGTTCCATTGCTAAGCAAATTTGTGACACACTGCAAGTGGCCCATGAAGGAACAACTTAGGTAAAGAGATCCAGAGGAACTATATTGTATTCTCAGTATGACAATATTGTTATGAAGGATGGGAAAACCATTCAGGAGATGTACACAAGGTTCACAACACTGACAAATGATCTAAAATCTCTTGGAAGGATTATCTCTGAAAAAGAAAGGGTTGAGAAGATACTTAATAGGTTCTTGACAATCACTTGGGAAAGCAAGATCACTGCCTTCTAGGAGTCAAAGAACATTTCCACTCTCACACTATATGAATTGATTGAGAATCTCACTGTCTATGAACTTACGAGACAAAGCATGAAAATGGATGTACCTAAGAAGGAAAGGAGCTTGGCACTTAGAATCACTGAATATCTGATCTGGAAGATGATGAAATGTCTATGATCAACAAAGAATTCAAGAAGTACCTGAGGAGAGGAAATGGTTCTTCAAGAGGTGGAAGCTACATTAAGGCAAAGCTCCTGAGAACCAAACCAATAATGACTGCTAAAAGTGTGGAAAGACTGATCACCACATCAAAAACTGTCCTTTGTGGGAAATTGAATGGAATAAGGAAAGAGCTGAACAAAGGAACATGAAGAAGGAACATGTCCAACCCAAGAAAAGCTTACAATAAAGGATCAACCAAGGCTATGGTCGCTTCTTGGGGAGAAAGCTCAGATGATGATGATGATGATGAAAGAGCACTTATGGCCATTGGAGAATCTAATGAAGAAACTGAGGTAAGTGTCTTTTATCTCAAAGACAAGATTAATTTTTTGTCTAAAGATAGGTTATGAGTTACTACTAGAGCAATTGATGAATCTGAGGATGTGAATAATGAAAAGGAACAAATGTCGAAAGAATGTGTGATTTTAAGAGCCAAGTGCAAAAACCTAGAACTTAGGGCTTATGAAACCGAAAGTGAAAATATTGTATTGAAGAACCAGGTTCATGCACTTGACACAACTGTCCTAGAACTTAGATCTGAAAATCTAAAATTGAAATTAGGAACAGGTAAAAAGACATTCGATCACACACAACTCAATTTAGAAGAAAATGTAGGAAAAATGAAAGATAAGTTGTATAAGAGGGATGAATAGATAAGAGTCCTAAAGGAGGATCTGAACAACGTCAAGCATGAGCCAGATAGAACTTGTAAATGGAACAGGTCCTCCGATGAACTTTCATGGCTACAAGAACATTATAGTAGCAACAGAAGAGGACTTGGCTTTGGGAACTCTACACCTATGTGGGATCCCAAAAGAAAGTACCTCACACTCCCTGAGAACAAAATTTGCACATTTTGTGGTAGCGCTGATCACTATAAGATGAATGCACTGGAAAGTAGAAGGCAAGTCAAAAGAACAAAAAATTTGTTCTAGGGAATAATAGGCTACCAAGTTCGGCGAAAAAAAAATTTGATTTATCCTTTTGCCTATAGAAATGGACCCAAACTTGTTTGGATTCTTAAGACTCACCCCTGATTTTTTTTTGCAGGTCCAAGTGAAGGGAAGCAACCAAATATAGTACATAGATAGTGGTTGCTCAAAGCATATGACAGGAAGCAAGAACCTGTTCCTTTCACTTGAGGACCTTAAAAGAGGTAATTTCTCCTTCGAAAATGGAAATAAAGGTGAGATCATTGGGGTTGGAAAGGTAGGTAAGACTAATTCTCACTCTATTGAGAATGTATACTTGATAGATAGACTGAAGTACAGTCGAATAAGTGCATCACAATTGTGTGATAGAGGTAACATGGTAGCCTTCACTTCTACAAAATATTTTGTGAATACTATTACCACTGACAAGATACTTTTTCTGGGAAAGTGAGTGAACAACATATATATATATATATATATATATATATATATATATATATATATATATATATATATATATATATATATGTTATTGTGGATTTGTCCACACTTTCAGATAATGAACTCAGTTGCTTAAGTGTGTTGGATAATGATCCCCTCCTTTGACACAAGATACTTGAACATACCAGTCTAAGGCAACTCACAAAATAGTCTCCAAGGACTTGGTGATAGGGCTTCCTAACATTAAGTTCAAGGAAGATAAAGTTTTAGAAGCTTGTGCAAGAGAGAAGCAGGTAAAATCCTCTTTTATAAACAAGAAAATGGTAAGCACTACCAGGACGATGGAATTTCTCCATATGGATCTTTGTGGACCAATAAGAGCATTGAGTAGAAGTGGTAAAAGTTATGTTATGGTGTTTGTTGATGATTACTCTAGGTTTACTTGGACATTATTTTTAACATCTATGGATGAATCATTTGACATGTTCACTTCTTTTGTTAGACAATTTCAGAAACAACTAGGTGTTCAACTTGCATCAATTAGGTATGATCATGGTACTGAATTTGAGAATGCAAAATTTCCTGAATTTTGTGATGAGCATGGCATAAATTATAACTTTTCTGCTCCTAGTACTCCACAAAAAAATGGAGTAGTTGAAAGAATGAATATGACATTGGAAGAAATGGCTATGACTAAGTTTCTTTCTAGTAAACTGCTCCATAGCTTCTGGGCAGAAGCTGTGAACACTGCTTGCTACATCATAAATAGGTGCATGATAAGACCTCTTGTTGAGAAGACTCCCTATGAGTCACTTAAAGGTAGAAAGACAACTCTATCCCATCTCAGGGCATTGGATGCAAGTGCTTTGTGCACAATAATGGTAAAGACTCCCTAGGTAAGTTTGATCTTAGAAGTGATGAGGGAGTATTCTTGGAAAATTCATCACATAGTAAAGCTTATAAGATTTATAACAAAAGAACTATGTGTGTATAAGAAAGTGTACATGTGATTTTTGATGAATCTAACATTCTTTCTGAGAGGCAGAAACATGATGATGAAGAAATTGAGCTGGTAAGAAACTCAAATAAAACCACAACCTAGTCTGAAGCTGCACTAGATGAAGGAACAGGTAATGGAACATGTCCTTCCACCTAGGGAAACTTGATAGGGAGAACTGAACAAAGAGGAACTGATCCTCAAATCTTGAAGGAACCTGTCCATGAACATTTTCCTCAACAACAAAACATTGAAGGAACATCTAGGAGAAACCAGTTGGTTGTGAAACCATACAAGTATCAAATTTCTAATCCCATTGAGAATATAATCACCGATCCAACCTCTGGAATCAAAACCAGATCTTCATTGAAGAATCTTTGTGTTTTTGATGCTTTTTTATCTTTTATTGAACCTAAAAGTTGTTGCTGAGGCTTTGCAGGATGCAGACTGGGTGAATGCAATACAAGATGAACTCAACTAATTTGAGAGAAGTCAAGTTTGGCATCTGGTACCAAGACTCAAGGACAAATTAGTAATTGGCACAATATGGGTCTTCAGAAACAAACTTGACGAAGATAGAAGGATATAGTCAAGAGGAGGGCATAAATTATGATGAGACTTTTGCTCCAGTTGCAAGATTGGAACCAATTACACTCCTTATAGCCTTTGCTGCTTATATGGAATTCACTCCCCATCAGATGGATGATAAGAGCGCCTTCCTTAATGGCCACCTAAAGTAAGAAGTGTTTGTCAAGCAACCTTTGGACTTTGAAAGTAAGGAATGTCCTGATCATGTGTACAAGCTTGACAAGGCACTTTATGGGCTCAAGCAGGCTCCAAGAGCATGGTATGAAAGACTGTCAAAATTCTTGCTTGAGCATGGTTACAATAAAGGTAAAATTAAACTTTATTCTTGAAGGAAAAAGCTAAATATCTCTTGGTAATTCAGATATATGTTGATGATATATTTTTGGAGCAACTACTGATAAGTTAATTAAAGAATTTGCTAAACTAATGGGGAATGAATTTGAAATGAGTATGATGTGTGAGCTTTCTTTTTAGGCTTACAAATTAAAAAAAATTCAAATGGAAATATGATCCATCATCAGAAGTATGTGAAAGAGTTGCATTAAAGTTTTAAAATGGAAGACTCCAAAGAAATTGACACTCCTATAGCAACAACCACAAAGCTGGATAAGATGAACCTGGTCGATCTGTTGATGATAAGATGTATATGGGAATGATTGGCTCTTTGTTATATCTCACTGCTAGTAAACCTGACATTGTTTTCAGTGTCCGTTGTGCTAGATTTCAGGCAAATCCAAAGGAGTCCCACTTGGCTGTTGTCAAGAGGATCTTGAGATACCTAAAAGGCACCACTGACCTTTGTCTATGCTATCCAAAATATAGTAATTTCAACTTAGTGAGATATGTTGATGCTGATTATGCAGGATTTTTTGTGGATAGAAAGAGAACCTCAGGTATGGCACACTTTCTTGTCTCATGTCTTGTGTCTTGGGCTACTAAAAAGTAAAATATATGGCCTTGTCTACTGCTGAAGCTGAGTATGTTGTAGCTGCCTCTTGTTGTGCACAATTGTGTAGATCAAACAATAATTAATGGACTTTGGAATTGATGTAGGTTGTATCCCCATCTTTTGCAACAACACCAATGCAATTAGTATGACCAAGAACCCGGTTCATCAGAAAACAACTAAGCACATAGATATTAGGCATCACTTTTGTTTGATCACTATGGAATTTTGTGCTACTGACAAGCAAATAGCTGACATCTTCACAAAAGCTCTAAGAAGAGATCACTTTGAAACGAATAGGTTATAATTAGAGATGATTAAGATCACCCAAAAGGAAACAGTTCTAAAAAAAGTTGGTTAGATAATTTATGAATTTTATACATAATTAGATTAAATTTTGCTCAGCATCATACTTTCGCTAGTATACTCTTGTGCCATGTGCTAAAATATCTCATTAATATATAATGATATTATCTTTATTTTATTAGAAAATTCAGACTTCCACAAGAGAATTCTCAGTGAAGAACCTGGTTCATCAAGATTACATGGTATGTACTCTCCACTCAGCATATTTTAAAATAATTGTATTTGGATCATTATAAAAAGGAGAGCCCCATTTAAATCTAACCTCCCTCAAGATTATTCGTTACAAAAAGAACCAGTTTCACCCAAAGAGTCCCCAACACAATAATTCCCTAGAATCTAGGGAAGTCTCTGACATCTTTTCAAATTGACTCCTAGTGTGATTAGACTCCTGAGCCTCTAAAAAGTTATCGTTTCCAATTCAAACTCTCCCTCCTTAAATTGATTTGGCCTTACCCATTCTCATTCTAAACTCTCATGCCGTCAAAACTTTCTCTCTATCTTCTCTCATCTTCTCAACACTCATATTTCGTCTACAACCATCAATGGCTCCTTTCTGAAAATCCCTCATCACCACCCAAAGAATCCACACCCACAACTTCAACCACGCCCTCAACCACACCTATCTATAAGAAAAGAAGGATTAATAGGCTTTCCTGGAAGAACGTCACTGATAGTGAACAAATCAAGAATATAAATAAACAATTGAAAGCAAGCCAGTAGAGGCATCCCAAAAAATTTGAAGAATCATATAAGTCTGTAATTGAGGGGGAAGAAAGTGTTTCATCTAAAACAGACAGGTAACATCTGGTCCTAAGATTACATCTGAGGAAATTTTTGGGGGGCTGCTGAGAATTTGGAGAATAGGTTTGTTCTGGAAGGAACTATTGGTGGGGTGAAACCGCTGAATCGGAAAAAAATGGTGGTAAAAATAAAATGAGAAAAGAAAAAGAGAGTGAGGGTGCCCAAGGTGATGTGAGGGAAAGGGAAAAGAAGGAGTGGTTGGATATTCACCTACTCCTGCTGAGTTGACTGGGGAAACAAGAGCTATGGTGTTGTGGAGTGAGGAAGCTGCTGAGAGGGAAGAAAGTTGGAGAGAAGAAGGGGTAGTGGGTCTGGTGATGCTACTGCAGTTGAGGGGTTGGTTAGGTTGCGGAAGAGGTTCCAAGAACTTGTTCCATCTGTGCAGGAACCCCTTGAAGATCTATTGAAACGACTGTCTGACAGTTAATCAAAAAAGGAAGAAGAGCTCAGGAGTTAAAATCCCTGGAACTGCTAAGGAAAACAAGAAGAGAAAGGTTGCTCCGTCTATTCCTGTAGTGACTCCTCCTTCAAGGGGAAGAGCTACAAGGAGTCAAAATAAGCAGAGTGAGGCTGAACATGAAAAAGCCTTGGAAAAAAGTAAAAGAAAAGATGTTCCAAAAGGAAATAAGAAGGTGAATGAGCATGTTGAGGCAATTGAGATTGAGGAAATGGACATGGTCTTTCATGATGAAGACGAGGAAAAAGAGGTGGAGGTTGCGACTCCAAAGACAACGAAAAGAAATACTTCCAAAAAGAAGTCTCCTTCAAAGACAAAGTGTGCAGAGCCTTCTACCTTCGAAAAGAACCAGATCTGTCATGAAATCTAAAAAAGTGAAAGAAATCGAAGAAGAATAGATTGAAGAAGATGAAGAAACCGATGAAGAACAGGATAAGAAGGAGAATTTTAGTAAAAGAACCATCTTGAAGGGTATACTCCTTAGGGACTTGGAGGAGGAAGACATGGTGATGCTGCTAGAAAAACTGCAACTACAAGGTTGGAATGTCCTTCAGTGGATGGAAGGACTACCAGAACTGAAATTGTGGAGTTCATGTCAAATTTTAAAATCAAGAATGGCAAGGTCATCAGTGTGATGAAGGGGGTGACTGTGAGCTTTGACGACAAGGAATTAGGAGAGGTTCTAGGAGTACCTACTGAAGGGTACAATAATTACAAAAGGATGAAATAGCCACGCCTAGGTAACCTCCCCACCTCCCTTGCCATTACGAGAAAGTTTGTTAACAATGAGTTAGAGCTAGAGCCCAAGGTTATGTATAAAAATGAGATGAAGCATGCCCATTAGCTGCTCTTCGAATTCGTTAGCAAGATTGTGTTGCCCAAGCAAGAAAGAAGGCACATTGCCACTTTCATGGACTTGGTCTTTATGGAATACCTGGATATTGCGAGGTAAATTAATTGGCCAGTGTTTATGATACAGCTCCTTGATAGGGTTCTAAATGGCACCAAAACTCATGACATACCCTATGGTTTCATTCTCACCACAGTTCTCGATAACTTCAAAGTTCCCTTAAAAAAATGGGATGTGAGTACAAGCAAAGATCACTTTGGGGAGATCACTTTGGGGCAAACACCTTAACTGCTTGTGACTTTGAAGTCCATGTTGCTGCTAAAGAAGTTGGTTATTCCAAGAAGGTGACTACGAAAAACAAAGTGAGAGCCTCGGTGCAAGAGAGTGGAGATAAGGATGATGAGATTGAGAGGCTGAAGTAGAAACTGAGAGGGATGTTCTCAGGATTGAGCTTGCAAAAGAGAAGAAGATGAATGAAGGCATTCTTCATGATATGTTGAAGCTGCTTCAAGACAGAAACTAAGAACCTGGTCCTTCCCAGCCTTGAAACCTTTCTAGTCTAGTTAGTCAAACCAGTGATCGGATGGGATTTTTTTGGTTCTTTTTGCTCATGATACCTTTATTTTCTTCTATGCTTTATGGATGACTAGTATCAATGATAATCAACTGTTTTTGCAGCTCTAACTGTTTGTTGATGCTTCTTAGATAGCTAATACCATTAGGTTGATATATGACGCTTGACTCCATGATTGCATTTGTAGTAGCCCCAGTGGCCATGGATGAAATCTGGTTATCTAACATAATCAAAAAACTTTTCGATGATGCCAAAAGGGGGAAGAATGGTTGTGCTTTTTACTTTGGACTATGATGTTTATAACCTAATGAACATAGTCCTTGATGATTTGTGAGTTTAAAATAGAAAGTATTCTAATATTGTGTTAATGTTGAGCTGAGTTGAAACAGGTCTCATGCTTATGAAAAGCACAGATTTGTCATCATCAAAAAGGGAAAATTTGTTGGCCTAAGTATGTTTATTTTGATGATTGAAAATAACTAGATAAGAGAAGAGTTGAAGATAACTAGAACTCTTCCACCAAGGAAAATAATAGCATTAGAACTCTAGTTAATCTTACTCTACTAACTTTATATATTTTAGGATGTTCTCATTTTACAGATACGCATAAACGCTGAAGTTAAACGTGAGCTGAGAGCAAAATAGTAAGGCATTTTGCAAGCTATTCCTGTGTGATTCAAGTATACGAACCTGAAGCTACATGAACGAGATAGAAGAACCAGTTCCAAGTGTCTGTCTTTTATTCAGGTTCAATTATAGTAGGGCTTTTGAGTTATCGCAACAGGTTCAATTATAGTAGGGCTTTTGAGTTAACTTGAAATTATCGCAACAGTCTGAGGCTGGTTGCCACAAAGGATTAGAGGTAATCCTTAAGTTTACAAGAGTTCTGTAAACGTTGTTTGGCTCAGTGATTTAGTCAAGTATTAGGAAAAATCCTACTGGATAGTAGTTCTGATTTTTTCACCTTTTTAGCCGGGTATTTTTCACGTAAAACTTGTGTTTTTTTGTTTCTACATTTATTATTCTGCAACAATAGTATAAGGAACACATAAAAGAACACCTTTTTATAATCTGTGCACGCGAAAAATTGGACACCACACAAATCATTCCTCTTGTGTGGTATTGAAGTATATGCATCACTTTTTTCTCCGAAATTCTTCTCTCTTTCGATTTTCTGATCACCAGGATCATGAGGACAAAATCTTTTGGATTTCATTTGTCTGCAAAATCTGTTAATTATTTGTTAAGCCTTACCAGTTTTTAGTCAAATTTGTGTGCATAATCTGTTGATTATATTATTTGTAAAGCCAACCACTTGTTAGTCAACTTTATGGATTTGAATCCTAATTCCAACGCTATTTAATTTTTCTTGTTGTAAATTTAACTAATTTAATTACCAAGTGCAGAATCTATTTGTTGTTAATTACTTTCTCTTATCTGCTTTTGATGAGCTCAAATGTTCTTGAAGTTGTTCGACACATTCTCATGTATCTTACTTCTTTTGAATATTCAAAAATTATATCTTTGTTCTTCGAGATAATACTTACACCCCCCACCCCCGATCCCACCCAAAAAAAAAGAAAAAAACTCTGCTCATATTCTATATATGGTTTGACGTGAAAATTGAATAAACCACTTACCAGTGCCCCTTTGAAAGCAACTATAGTGATTAAAAAGAATTTCAACGCCTCAAAAGCACTATTCTGTTGAGTCTTTTTCGAACTCATATTTGAAAAAAAGAAAAAAAAAAGACTAGACAACGACAATTATATATAGCACGCATTGTACTTGAATTATAGAGAAGAATTCGACAAGGATAATTGTAGAAGCATATGCTATTGGCAACACAAATACATATAACAAATGATACAATATCTTATAGCATATTGTTATAAATCTTTTTTTGCATGACTTTTTTCTGGGGATACGTATAGATAATGACACTGCTTGTCATTATAGTGATTATTAGTTTATTTTCCAAATTATCACATCATTTATATATAAAATTCTGCGTACATCACTGGACGTGAGGATAAAATAGCAATTAGCTTCTAGTTGTAGCAGCACCGGAACTTACACCTGCATTAACACCGAAACCTTCACCTACACTAACACCAACACCTACACTTATAGTATTAGCGGAACCACCGGAACTTCCACGTGGCGGCGATGTAGCACTACCGAAACTTGCACGGAGAGAAATCAATCCCCTACCACCACCAGCACCTGCACCAAGCAATCTCCTGCCAACCATACCAGATGTCTGCTCTATATCACTAACAAGAAGAACAATTAAGACAACAACAACAAAACGAGCTGAGATACCCATTACTTTAATATGGAGTACTATATTTATGAACAAAAGGGAGAAGAGATAATAGTTAAGAGTCCCTGGAAATTATGTGAGAATGTAATTCCTTGAGCAAATATATATATATATATATATATAGTGTTAAAATGGCTTCTTTTTTTTCAATTAATTAAGTAGCCATGGCTTTTGTTTAATTGACCATGTACTACGAAGCGAAACATACGTACATTGTGGATTATGAAAGCCACGGGTATTCTTTTATTCAATTAACTACCAATGGCTCTTTTTATTTAATTGACCATGTACTAGGAATGGATTAGGAAAGCCACGCGGGCTATATATATACACAGAGAGAGAGAAAATTTTTTTATGTAAAGAGAGACTATATGAAATTAAGCACTGCATAATCTATATTATTAATATCTATATACTATATTAAAAGTACGAAAATCTTTAGTCAAATGTCGTTCGAAATCGGGATTTGATTTCGTTCAACATTTTGAGTAAACGATTTCGGAATCGGGATTTAACGGTTTCAATAGGGTTCGTATGATGATTTCGGACTTGGGTGTATGCTCGGGTCGGATTTTGGATGACCCGGGAGCGTTTCAGCTCCTAATAGTGAAAGTTGGTTCTTTGAAAGTTTTTGAAATTCTTTAAATTTGGTTTGGAGTAGGTTTTGGTGATATCAAGGTCCAAATGGTATTTCGAGATCAGGAATAGTTTTGTAATGTCATTTAAGACTTGTATGCAAAATTTGACAATATTCCGAGTTGATTTGATAGGTATTGGACGTGTGGAAGTACTTTTAGAAGTTTTTGAGTTCATGAGTTAATCCATGCGGTTTGGCATCTGATTCGTAGTTCTTGATGTTATTCAGTGTTTCAATCGCTCGAGCGAGTTTGTATGATGTTATTAGACTTGTGTGGGTGATTAGTGTGGAGCACCGAGGACTCCGGTTGAGTTTCGAACGTTCGGGAGGATAGAAACACTTCAGTTTTCTGGTGTTTTATTGTTGGTGCTGCAGGTCGCGCAAATGCGAGAAATTGTTCGCATTTGCGAGAAAAGCTTCGCAATTGTGAAGAAGCTTGACTTGGGGCAGTGTTCGCATTTGCGACCTCAGCAGTGTTCGCATTTGCGACACTTTAGTCGCATTTGCGACCTTAGCAATAGAAGCCCGGGATTCGCATTTGCGAAAAATTTATCGCATTTGCGAACAGGTGTCGCAAATGCGACATCAGAGACCTGTGCACAACTTATTAAATGCGGGACTTAGACCATTTAGCTCATTTTCTTTCATCTCTTGGGCGATGTTTGGAGCTTTTTGGAAGAGGGTTTTCACCTAGCACTTTGAGGTAAGTAATTTCTACACAACATGAGTTAAATACATAGATTATGGTAGATTAACATGTAAAAATTGGTGAAATCAAGGGTTTAGATGAAAACCTAGGTTTTGGATAAAAAATGGAATTTGACCACAAAAATGGTTTTGTAAATTGATGAAAAATAAATATTTGACTTCATGAGGTTATGGATAAGAATTTTCTTCGAACATTTCCGGAATCCGGGCACGTGGTTCGGGGGCAAATTTTGGGAATTCTTCAATAGGGGTTGGGTAATCACTTTAATAGTTAGGACATGAACTTTTGAGCATAAATTGACTATCTTATATATTTGAATAGTTTCGAGTCGTTTGGTACCAAATTGAGGGTTTGAGCACAATCTTGGACCGGAAAGTAGGCTTTGAGACAAGGTAAGTCTCTTTTCTAACCTTGTAAGAGGGAATTAACCCCATCGGTGAACTTAATAAATATGTGTTTCTATTTGTGGGTGGGGGGAGGGAGGGGGGCTACGTATGCACGAGGTGACAAGAGTCCGTACGTAGCTACTATTCATGCCTGTGTCCGGGTAGTTTTAGATCCACCCCATGCATTGCTGACATCGTTATTTGATTATGCTTATTATTTGCCTTGAATAGAGTGGGGATTGAGGATTTCAAGATGTTCAAAATTTTCTAGTTGAATTTCTTTATTTTGGAAAGGATCAAGGGATATTATTGTAACATGAGAAATTTATATTCAACCGCGTCGCTAGTATTTTCCGCGAGCGGGATAACTTTTCCACTACTCTCATTGTATTGGTAAAAAAGAGTTTCACACGTAAGTCAACTTTTGACAACTCAGCCAGTCACGTGAACACAGGAAAGCGCGACAGCTGGACGTGATTCTTTAAAGAGGTACGGTACAAAGAAGCACGGTTCAGTAAACACACAAACTTATCAGCCACGAGAAACTCAACTTGATCAAAACGGGAAAGAGGCACGGTCAGAATGAATCTAGACAAAGCTACGGGCAAATTCAAGGACCCACAATTGATTACTCGAACGTTATGTAATCGAACCCGAATTACCGTTATCCTTTGTAACACCTCATTAATGTCATAATTAGTCATTAAAGAGTAACCATATCAAGAGACGTACGTTGTAAGAATCTCCTATATAAGGGAGAGGAATACAGCCTGTAAAGGCATATGGTTCTCGAATACAATTAACTTCGATTTTTTATTTCTGCAATACTGTCTATTATTCATTTTTCTTCATTATCTTGATTATCAGTAACCCGTATTCATCTTAAAAATAAGCTTTAGTAAAAGAGTCTAATTCTTTGGTTAAACAAATTGGTTCCGTTATAGGAAAACTGATAATCTTTGTTTACTTTTCAAGCTATATCCTCTGAATTATGTCAAACCCCAACGATAACAACCAGCAAAGGAGTGGAACCCCAGTTCCATCGCCTTCAGGAACCCCACATGGTTCGAGGGAACAATCCCCAGAAAAATCCAATAACAACAATGGTGATAATGATCAAACTGTGGAACAAGATCGTGTAAAGCAAATGATTGCAGAGTGTGTGAGCCAAGCTTTGCAAGAATTTGCGAGAGGATTACCGGCAGCGTTACCTACACCGCCGACGCCACCCCCCAATAACACCATCACCACGGAAAATTCTCAATCTGGGTTGGCAAACTCAGGAAGAGGAGATACTCCTAATGAATCTCTCGAAACGAGACCAGGTATATCTAATAACTCAGAAACAGATGAAGGAGCAGAACGATCGCATCGAACAAATTCCTGGAGTACCACCTATCATCAAAGGCATCGATGTTGATAGATATTCTCAACAACCTTGGAAGTCAAGTGCGGCACCCTTGGCTATACCCAAGAAGTTTAAAATGCCTGACGTTCCCAAATATGATGGAACAACTGACCCACGTGACCATGTGACTGCTTTCACTACTGGGGTAAAAGGCAACGACTTAACGAAACAAGAGATTGAATCAGTCCTTGTCAAAAAATTTGGGGAAACACTTACCAAAGGGGCCCTAACCTGGTATTCTCTTCTCCCTGAAAATTCTATTGACTCTTTTGCTGAGCTTGCAGATTCGTTTATAAAATCACACTCTGGTGCACAAAAAGTTGAGAAGAGCATGGAAGACATATTCAAAATAAAACATGGAGACAGGGAACTACTCCGTGAGTTTGTAGACAGGTTTCAACGAGAAAGAATGCAGTTACCCAGGGTGCGTGATAATTGGGCAGCCATGGCATTTGCAAGCAATCTGAACGATAAAAGCTCAGAAGCCACGAGCTGACTTAAGGAGAGTCCAAGAGAATTTCCCGCTATAACATGGAACAATGTATATAACAGGTACAGTATTAAACTCAGAATAGAAGAAGATATCATTGCTCGTTCGAGAGATGAAGATCATTACAGATCCAGACGTCCTGAATCAAATTGAAGATCAGGTAAAAATAGGTACGGTCCTTACTTAGGACCCTCGGGACGCGATATCCGCCCCAGGTTTGAAAACACTAGGTCGGACTATAGACCACAAGGAAGACACATAGTCTTATCCTCGTCTAGATCCAGAAAATATCGAGATGAACGACCTAGAGGTAGTACTCAAATTGGGGATCACACCTTTAATGTAAGTACTACTGAACTTGTCTCAATATTGAGGAACATGGAGACAAGGTTAAGTGGCCCAAAGAGATGTGGTCAAATCCAAGCAGAAGAAACCCAGATCACTGGTGTGAATTTCACAACGATCATAGGCACAAAACTGCGGATTGCATATTTTTACAAGGTGAAGTAGAAAATTTATTAAAATAAGGATATTTAACAGACTTGTTTAGTGATAAAGGTAAACAGGTATATATGAGGAACAGGCAGGAGCCCCCAAAGCCTCCTTCTCCAAAACGAACCCTTAACATAATACACGGGGGTGAAGAAGTAAATGGAGTGATTTGCAAAACAACCACAAAGTTCACAATTACACATGGGAAACGGGCTCGTGGAGAAAATGATATAACCTTCGATGATGCAGATGTCAGCGGATTAATGCTTCCGTACAACGATGCTCTGGTAATATCTTTACTTATTCATGACATTAACGTAAAAAGAGTGTTGATTGATCCAGGCAGTTCAGTCAATATCATTTTTCTAAGATTCGTGGAAGAAATGCTACTGGGGAATCAAGTAATGCTAAAACCACGAGTCATATCAGGGTTTGATAACTCTACGGTTATAACAAAAGGAGAAATTGAGCTTAGCACTTATGCTGAGGGGGTGATCAAAAGTGCCAGGTTCCAAGTCATCGATACTGACATGGCTTATAACGTGATCATTGGAAGGCCATGGATCCACGACATGAAAGCGATACCCTCCACGTTACATCAGGTAATTTAATTTCCCTCTGAATGGGGGATTCAACAAATCAAAGGAGATCAGCAGACTGCAAGAAATATAAACTCTGTGGTATACTAGAGCAAGAAAATAGAGGTGGAAGAATTACGAGATAAGGGAATCTCCCAAGCAGGTAATACAGCCCAAACAAGCATGGAAGAAATTACTACCCAAATAGGTACGGAAGGTATTATTGCTGAAACAGGTACGAAAGAAAATACTTACGAGAAGGTAAATCAAGTTACCACGGAAGGGGTACTATACCACACAGATACAGATTCCAGACCGGACGTCATTCGTGAACTGGAGGAAGATGAGCACATCAAAAAAACTACGGAGGAGCTCGAAGCTGTTCCGTTATCTGAAAAAAAGCCTGAGCAGAAAGTGTATATAGGCACGAGGCTAGGCCCCGCTCGAAGAGGTAAGTTAATTGATTATTTAAAGGCTAACGCAGACTGCTTTGCGTGGTCCCACTCAGATATGACAGGCATCCCACCAGAAGTGATGACTCATAAACTAAACGAAGATCTATCCTTCGTACATGTTAAGCAGAAGAAAAGAAATCAAGGACCATTCAAGAACCAAGTGATCGACGAAGAGGTACAGAAACTCTTGAAGATTGGTTCGATACGAGAAGTAACGTACCCTAACTGGCTAGCAAACACTGTGGTAGTGCCTAAAGAGAATGGAAAGTGGAGAGTATGCGTAGATTATACTGACTTGAATAAAGCATGCCCCAAAGATTCATTCCCATTGCCACATATAGATCAAATGATTGATGCCACAACAGGTCATGAATTATTGAGCTTTTTAGATGCATATTCTGGTTNCTAGTGATTAAAATGTTCCAAGAACATCTTGAAAGACGATGGAAGTCTATATTGATGATATGTTGGTCAAATCAACACAAGCACAAGATCATTTCCAGTATCTCTCTACTGCTTTTGATATTCTATGCAGGTATAATATGAAGTTAAATCCAGAGAAATGCGCTTTTGGAGTGCAATCAGGTAAATTTTTGGGTTTCCTTGTTCACATCTCTTTTAGGTCCACGCAACTTAATTGCGTGGTTGAGTTAGAAAGAGTTTTTCCAATTGAAGTGATGTTTTGAAAAGGGATTATTTGTTATTTAGAGTCGCCACTTGGAATTGATTTTGGGTGTCCCAAGTCACCTTTTATTTGAATCCCCTTTCAAAAGGAAGGTTTGAATCTTATTTCATGGTCTACGAAAATAGAAGACTGGGTAAGGAATTCTGTTGATCGAGGGGAAGGTGTAAGGCACCCCTCGAATCCCGGGGTTCTAGCACGGTCGCTTTATTGACTAATGTAAGGCTTAACTCAATTTTTAGTTATTCTTGTATTTTATTGATTATGGCTTATTTATTACCGCTTAATTAATTTTTTATATATATATATATATATATANCAAATCTAGAATTCAATACTGATGGTCTTGTTTCGTGAATTTGTTTTGAGCCGTAAAGGTTTGGCAATTGGTTCGAATTAGCTAGCATAGAGTGATTGGGGTTCGGACTAACGAAGGAAAAGAATTTGAGTAGAATATCTAGCCCATTTACTCCCCAATTTTTTTTCCATAAACTTTTAGCCTTACAATAATCTCAAAATTTAGGAAGAGTAATGAACACCGATGGAGTACTTTAGATGTGTTTTAAATTACCGCGATTATATACACGTACGTTGATATATTTACGATACCAAAAATAAACCGAGGTATGGTTCACGTAACTTTGACCAAATCAATCTTCCTAATTAATAAAGTATTTTTAATAGTGTACACGTTCACGTGACACGAGTACATTTAAAAAAAATGCATATACGTAAAAATGCTTTAGGAACGACTTAATCTATAATCTTGATGATATACACGTTCGCATGACATAGTTATAATTTCCCGTATTAAAACCAAGGTATGCGTTCATACAAATTTGGCAAAACATTCTTAATAAATATACAAATATATGTATGTATATATATATTTATATATATACATACATATATTTGTATATTTATTAAGAATGTTTTGCCAAATTTGTATGAACGCATACCTTGGTTTTAATACGGGAAATTATAACTATGTCATGCGAACGTGTATATCATCAAGATTATAGATTAAGTCGTTCCTAAAGCATTTTTACGTATATGCATTTTTTTTAAATGTACTCGTGTCACGTGAACGTGTACACTATTAAAAATACTTTATTAATTAGGAAGATTGATTTGGTCAAAGTTACGTGAACCATACCTCGGTTTATTTTTGGTATCGTAAATATATCAACGTACGTGTATATAATCGCGGTAATTTAAAACACATCTAAAGTACTCCATCGGTGTTCATTACTCTTCCTAAATTTTGAGATTATTGTAAGGCTAAAAGTTTATGGAAAAAAAATTGGGGAGTAAATGGGCTAGATATTCTACTCAAATTCTTTTCCTTCGTTAGTCCGAACCCCAATCACTCTATGCTAGCTAATTCGAACCAATTGCCAAACCTTTACGGCTCAAAACAAATTCACGAAACAAGACCATCAGTATTGAATTCTAGATTTGATCAAACTAAACAAATATTTGGTAGTTACATGATTAACTCAACATATGCCTCCACATATCAAATAAATTATACAAATCAAAACAAGGAACAACTACTGGAACATAGAAACAAATAGAACCTTTGGGGCGAGAGCAACCAGAGAAAACATACTATTGAGAAAAACAGAAAAAATAATTGGATCTTTTATTGATAAATGTCTAACATTTAGTCGCACACAGTGATATCGGGTTTCAATTGCGAAAATGGAGAGCAACAAAATGTTTCAACCGAGATTGCTAACCACACACCGGAACCTCGAACCCAGACCTCGTCAGAGACTTTCAGGTTTCGGAAGAGCTTGAAATTTTGAAATAGAAATCAACAACCTGGACAGATTTTTTATTCTAAAAGTGTGCTTGAGTTGACCACTTAGACAGATTTTCAAAATGACTTATGGAAAATGCCAAAATTTCCCTCACTGTTTTGTTTCCTCCGTTCCCTTCTCCTTTTCTTTTTTTTGCTTCAAATTTTTTTTTTGTTTCGTTCTTGTGCTTTTTCTTTTCTGACCTCCCTCTTTTTTTTTTTTTTTTTTGTCTNGAGTAGGAGTGTGGGATTTTTAGGCTAAAAATGTGGGGTTAGTTAGCTAATTTAAAAAAATCAACTTTTTTTTATCTAAAGTTTGTTATCCTAACTTTAGCTTCAAAGTTTTATTTTTAATAAAAAAATTCTCTTTTTTTTTCTTTTTTTTTAAAACTTTTTTTTTATTTTAATTTTCTAAATCTTACATAAAAGATGGTAACGTATATATATATATATATATATATATA
>ML398240.1:816-11996 GCA_005239525.1 Nicotiana knightiana
CCACTCATGCTATAGTCAAACAATTGCATAAGTGTTGCATGAATTGAAAATACTAGAATAAAATGAAGAAAACTGATAATCCTTGCTCCTTCAATGATCTTGCGTGTGTAATTGCTCTCAAAAACGTCTCTCCCCCCCAAGATGTGTTCTTGGGTCTATTTATATGGTTGGGATAAACCCTAACCGTGTAAGAGACTCCTATCCTCACTTGGAAACCCTTAAAAACCTTTAAAACTCGGATTTCACCGAACAGGTACCCAGGCGTTTGGAGGATAACGCCTGGGTAACGCCAGGCACCCCCTGGCCTTAAGAGCCAAACGCCTGGCTAACGACAGGCTTGTCACGGGTCGCTCCTTTTCGACTCTTGAGCGTATTTTCCGACGTTTATGCTCTTATTTAGCTCGGCTTCCATTTCCAACTCACCTACACATTAAATAAACTCCATTAGGCACATACGACATGTATTTTTATCATTAAAGCACATAAAATGCAAGGTATATAATGCTTAAAATCATGAATTCTAGCCACGCATCAAGGAGCTCGCAAATGCGAAGTCCGCCATGACAGTCCATGTTCACAAATGCGAACTGATGGATCACAATTGCGAAGCAAAGCAAGGACAGTAGAAGTCGCAAATGTGATGGTAGGATCGCAAATGCAAAGTTAACCAGACAAGTCAACCTTCTCAAATGAGAACTCCTTCATCACAAATGCAAAAACAAGTGAAAAAGTCTAAGTTCACAAAAGCGAACATCTTGATCGCAAATGTGATTGTGAATAGTAGATTCAAGGTTTGCAAATGTGAACCTTTCTACACATTTGTGAATAACAAGCTTCAGTTTTGGGCAATGGTGTAATTTCACATTTTTGGCCCCAAACCCCTTAATACAAGACCTTACTTATTTGGGTAGATATCTTTGGCAATATTTAAGGGAAACAAGTTTTGGAGCTAGGGTTCTTGCACACACACTTGGGATTTGAAGATTTGAAGACTTTGGTTAAGATTTTCTTACCCATTTTTACTCATTTCTTCATTTCCATGATTTGTTTTAAATATCCAAGTGTGTAGTATTTATTCTAATACTTGAATCTTATATATGGGAATATTCATATTTAAAGTTTGGATTAAATATATTTTTGTACTTTTGTATTGAATGATTTTTATTAATATTGAAGAGAGTTAATTAGTAGGACTATCAACCTGTCTTTCAGGGCCTGCGGGCATGAAATGCAGCTTCCCTAGGCAAATGGGATGTCACTAAAAATAAAGTACCGAGTATGTAAGTAATTAAAAGTAGTATATAAAAGGCATGAAAGAAATATAGAGTAAAGTACTCAACCTGTAAGTCTGAACAACTCTGTGAATCATAAAACATCTATAATGTCATGCATGTGCATGTAAATGTAATATCATGCATAGGTATATGCGTACATAACATCACCAAGCCTCTGAGGGCATCTCATCATATCGTCTCGGCCTCTGTGGGCAAAATCATCAACGTATACCAGTTGATCAGGTGGTGATGCGCATATAACTACATAACCTTTCCCCATATACATATACTATACGCGTGTATAATGCCATCTGGTCGTGGGTCAATATACATGTATAAATGAATGCAATTCATAAGAAGTAAGTGAATAAGATCTCTTGAAATGTCATGAAACCCATGAACAGATGATATGATAGTAGGACATATAGGGAATCAAGAACATAGGCAACCTCAATACTTCTAAGAATAGAATAATTCGTGAAACTTTTGTGCTTGCTCATTTCGTTGTTGCATATGGATCATGCCAAAAGGAAAGAAGAGATAGCCTTAAAATGCTTGTATTATGTCTTCCTTATTATTCAACCAAGCTCAACACAACTTCTTGCATCTACAATAAGTGAAATGATATTGTCGTTAACATATGATGTCGTACCATCGTATTTGGCTAGTCATATGGCTTAAGGAAAATAGGGAAGAAACTCCCCTATTTTTAATATATCCCAAAGACCACTAAGTGTCATCAACAGTCCAACAACAACAACTATAACCAACAATAGCAATAATAACAGTATAATCCAATATGAGTTTCTCTTATTATCTTAACAATCATATTGAGCGGCAAGCTTGTTTTTACTCATAACAAGATATAAGTTGAATTCAACTCTTATCCCATAAATTAGTTTACAACCTTCAGAATATCATACTTATATGTACCATATTATTTCTTGTTTAAAACATCCACAAAATGCCATATAAACAGCCCCATATGTCTAGCACCTTATTTTTTATCGCCAATCACTTGTTTTAATCTTTTCTACTTCAATAAACTTAATTAACAACTAGAAAAGCTTAAAAAATCAGACACAACATTATCAAATTATTTCTCATAATTTCAGGTCACCACAAACCATATATTTAGCCACAAAACACTCCAACCAAAAAGACCACCATATCTCATGTTCTTTCAAGTACTATCTTATGGTTTTTCACTCAAACAACAGAACCAACACAAGATTAACATTAGGCACAATCAAGAAGATGTTATACATACCTTGGACAGCAGCTACAACTTGAAACCCTATCTCAACTTAGCTTACAATAGCCCTCAATCACACCACAACATCATAGAAGCATTCTCTTGTAGTCTTTAACACCTTTGATGATGAGTTGAGTTGATTTCCCTTGATTTTGGTTCTTGGGATCTTGGACAAGTTCTTGGAGAGCTTGAGAGTGTTTTGGTGTAAGTAATATCTGTATTTTTTACGAGATATAAGGGGGTAATACCACTTATAATCCCACCGCCTCAATTCTCCAAGTGGGTGGGTAAGTTGCCTCCTTGGCAGCTTGAGCAGTGCAAACTCGGACACTTGTATCTCTCTATTTTGATATCGTATTGACGAATGGTTTTCAGCATTAAAAGCTAGAGAAATGGGGATTTAATTACACATAAATATATCCCTGTAAATCTCAATATATTGGGAGAAAACAGCGTCGCAACCTGGCCTATGAACTTGCCAGTTTCTCCGAAGTGTGGCAACGTGACTTGGCGATCCTACTTTAAAAATCTATATTTCTATACCCCGATGTCGTATGAGAAAATGGTTTGTACCATTTGAAACCAGGTTCCAAGACCTTCATTTTCGTATATGATATGTCAAAAAAGGACCTCATATAACACATCAAATGTACTACTCAAAATGCTTCATTACAAGGCACATCCTTAGTCGGTTTTTCCGCAACTTAAATCCGATTTTTTCCAAAACTTTATACTTCATATCCAAACATCATATATAGTCATATCATGACTTTAAACTCATTTAAATAGTGATTAAAAAGTCTCATATCCATCTTAATATAACGACCCGGTCGGTCGTTCCGTGAGATTAGCCACGTTTGCCCCATTTCTGCCTTATCATATGCTTCTTAGCCTATTTATATTGTGTTGGGTTGGTTGGTTCAGTTTCGGAGTGGTTGTGGTGAGAACAGAGGCACTTAGTCTCTTAAACTAGCTTAATAGTTGGAAAAGTCAACTGGGAGTTGACTTATTGGAAAACGACCTCGGAATGTGGATTTTATGGCTCGAATAGCTTAGTTAGGTGATTTGAGACTTAGGAGTGTGTTCAGAATGAAGATTTGATATCTGGTGTAGAATTAGGCTTCAATTGGCGAAAGTTAGTTTTTGACGATTTTCGGTCGGCAGTGAAAAATAGGACATCAGGGTCGGAAGGGAATTCCGGAAGTTGAATCAGGTTCATAATGTCATTTTGGATATGTGTGCAAAGTTTTAGGTCAATCGGATGTGTTTTGGTTGGTTTCGGCATCATTGGCGAAATTTAGAAGTTTCAAAGTTCATAGGCTTGAATTTGATGTAATTTTGGTATTTTTGCGTTGTTTTTGGTTTTTCGAAGGCTCGAATAAGTTTGAATGATGCTATGGGGTGTGTTGGTATGTTTGGTTGGGGCCCCGAGGGGCTTGGGATTGATTTCGGATGGTTAGCGGAGGTTTGGACTTAGTAAATTGCAACAAAATAGCTGCTGGTGTGAAATTACTGGTGTGGCCGCACCTGCGGATGGGGAGCCGCAGGTGAGAAGAACCTTGTGCATGTGCGAAAGGAGGCCAGGCTAGAGGAATTCGCAGGTGCGAGGCATGGGTCGGACCTGCGAAGCCGCAGGTGCGAAGTTTGAACTGTTAGTGGGAGTTCGCAGGTGCACACCTGGGACCGCACATGTTTCTCAATGTTTTTAGAATGGCGCACATGTCGGATGACGAATATGTGGCGCGCACTGATTTTTTATTGGACTTGGTCCTCTCGCGGAAACTATTGAGTTGCGTATTTTACTCTAAATCATATGTTAAATTGTGTTCTAACAACTATTTCTATATTTGGGCTATAAGCCATGTTTAGGGCCTTGTGCCGACTTGTTTGGACCCCTTGGGGGGCTTTTTACTGTTATTTCCTCACTGTTTATTTATGATTTACACTCATTCATATTGTGCTTAACTATTTTCAAAACTCAGCCTTATTTACATTGCTTTGAGATATAAAATGATGCTTTTGGGTCGAGTACCCCATTTTACTGAAATACCCGAGGGGCTTTTGAGAGTTTCTGACTGAGTGAGGCCGAGGACCTGATTGTGAGGATATGATACGCCACGAGATGGATTGATATTAGTTCTTGGGCTGAAGAAGCCCCTCCGGAGTCTGTACACAACCCCAGTGAGCGCAGGTACCTACTGAGTGTCGTATGATGAGTGATTGAGAGGCATGAGTGACAGTGAGGTTGCCCGAAGGGCTGATACTGAGTGGTTGTGAGGTGCTGAGTGATGTTCTGCCCGAGGGGATATTTATGATACATGTTCTGCTCGAGGGGATATTTATGACTTATTTCATTTTACACTAAATTCTTCAGGTATTTTTATTTCTGAAATTGTTGGAAAACACATTTTTCAAAGGATTTTACTGAAGTTGGCTTTTAAGGCATGTTGATTTCATACATATATATGTATATATTGTTGAAGAAAAAGGTTGTGCATATTGTGAATTGATGAATTGACTTTTATGTGTTTCTTGCCGCTTAGAATTGATTTATTTTCGTTACTACTGATTTGGCGTACTTACATTACTCCCTGCACCCCTGTGTGCAGATACAGGTGTTGATGCCGAGCGTTAGCCATCTATTTCGTGCGGAGCCGGAGTTCGGGACATAGAGGTAGTTGTTCAGCGTTCGCAGCATCTCTGTTTTCCCTTTTTATGTTATACTTAGTTATTCGTTCGGAGGTTTTGTATTATAATAATAGACTTTTTGGTATATTCCTTAGATGCTCATGACATGTTGACTCCGAATTTTGGGGATGGTTTAGCGGTTTATTTTGCCTAATGGATTCAGTAATTCTATATACTTTTATGAAATGTTGAAATGGTTGGGATTTTGGAAAGAAACTATAATTATGTGATTATCGACTAGCCTAGTTCCACGATAGGCGCCATCACGACCGGTTTAGTATTTGGGGTCGTGACAAGTTTGTATCAGAGCCTAGTTACATAGGACTCAATGATGATGAGCAGGTTTAGTAGAGTCTTGCGGATCTGTACGGAGACGTCTGTATTTATCTTCGAGAGGCTGCGGAACCCTTAGGAACAATCACATCTTTCTTGAATTCTGTCGTGCCATTTTGTTGATTCTGGAAATCTAAACTTCTGTTGTTTCATTCTCTCACAAATGGTGAGGACTCGCGCTACCGATCAGGGTGATCAGCCACCAGCGAGACTAGCGAGAGGTCGAGGTCGCGGTCGAGTATGTGGTAGAGGTAGGGGCCAGCCCGTGCAGCAGCCAGGGCAGTGCCAGTTGATCCCTCTACTGTTCAGGATCAGATTCCCGCCGCAGATACTTCAGCGGGACAGGCTCAAGCACCGACAGTGCCTATTGTTATTCCGGGTCTTTAGGAGACCTTGGCTCATATCTTGACTGTGTGTACCACCCTTGCTCAGAAAGTTGCCGCTACTTCTCAGGCCGGGGGAGGCAGTCAGACTCCAGTTTCTCGGACACCTGAGCAGGTTTACTCAGGGCCATCAGACACCGGGGGCGGTTCCAGCCCAGGCGATTGCTCCAGTTCGGTACTTCATGGTTCCGGCTATGCCAGAGGACGAGCAGCGTAAATTAGAGAGGTTTATAGACTTCAGCCTCCGACATTCAGTGGTTCTGAGGGCGAGGATGCCCAGATTTTATGGATAAGTGTCAAAGGATGCTGCGTACAGCCAGGATTTTTGAGACCAGTGGGGTCTCGTTTGCTACTATTCAGTTTTCTGGTGCTTCTTTCACTTGGTGGGAGTCTTTTGAGAGGCGTAGGCATGTTGGTTCAGCACCCCTCACCGGGCAGCAGTTCTCCACTATCTTTTTGGAGAAGTATGTACCCCAGTCTCACAGGGAGGAGCAACGCAGGCATTTTGAGCAGCTCCGTCAGGGGGAGCTATCAGTGATGCAGTATGAGATGCGGTTTTCAGAGCTGGCTCTTCATGCTACCGAGTTGGTCCCTACTGATAGGGAGAGGATTAAGAGGTTCGTGGATGGCCTCACTTATCAGCTCCGCCTTTTCATGACCCGGGAGAGAGTATCAGATGCTACATTCGAGCAAGTTGTTGATATTGCTCGAGATATTGAGTCGGTTCGCCGCCAGGAGCGGGAAAAGAGGGAGACCAACAGGGCTTGTGGATCGGGTGGTTCTAGTGGTGCTCCTTCCAGGGGGCAGTTTCAGCATGGTAGAGGTCATTCATTCAGGCCTCCTCAGTCAGTCCGCCCAGCCTATAGTGGTGTATCTTCGGGGCATGGTCCCCGTAGTTCTCAGTCAAGTCGTTCTTCATTAGGTGCCCTCCCAGCTCAGAGTGCAGCTCAAGCACCACAAGTCCAGAGTTCCTCTATGCATGATTCTTCTAGTGGCCATTCTGGTGCTAAGGGTTTCTATCAGTCCTCGCCTCCAGCTCCAGGGAGTTGTTTTGAGTATGGAGAGTTTGGGCACACGTGGAGGCAGTGTCCCCGTCATCCCGGTGGTTCTTCTCAGTAGAGGGGACATCCCTCGACTTCAGCTCCAGCTACTTCACCACCCGCCCAGGCAGCCAGGGGTGGTAGTCAGTCAGCTAGAGGCCGCCCTAGAGGGGGAGGTCGAGCAGGTAAAGGTCAGGCCCGTATGTACGCATTTCCAGCCAGGCCAGATGCTATGGACTCCGATGCAGTGATCTCATGTATTGTCTAAATCTATCACCGAGATGCTTTAGCTTTATTTGACCTTGGCTCTACATATTCCTATGTTTCATCATATTTTTCCCATTTGGATATCTGATGCGTGGCTAGAATCCATAGTTTTAAGCATTATGTACCTTACATTTATATGCTTTTGTGATAAAAATACACGTTATATGTGCATAATGGAGTCTATTTCATGTGTAGGTGAATTGAAGATGGAAGTCGAGCTAAAACGGTGTATAAACGTCAAAAATACGCTCAAGAGTCGAAAAGGAGTGACCCGGGCCATAGTCGGGCGTTTTAGCCCAAAAGCCTGGCATAACCCGGCGTTAGCAGGGTGTTTCAGCCCAAACGGCAGCCATAACCAGGCGTTAGTGGGGCGTTAGAACCCAAACGCCTGGCCTACCCAGGCTTTAGCTGGGCGTTTGGGGCTTAACGACTGGGGTCCCTGGTCCGGTAAATACCGAGTTTTGAAGGTTTTAAGTGTTTCCCGGTTGGAATAGAAGTCTCCTACATATTTAGGGTTTATCTCAAACATATAAATAGACCCAAAAACACAACTTTAAGGGGAGGATGCCATTTTTGGAGAGAATATACACACAAGATCATTGAGGAAGCAAAGGATTATCAGTTTTCTTCATCTTATTCTAGTATTTTCCATTTATGCAAGACTTATGCAATTGTTTAATTCCAGTATGATTGGCTAAAAACCCATTGTTCTGGGGTTGTGGTTTAGCCATGAATATTGTTATTCGGCATTAACTTAACCTTGATTATAATTCGCTCAATATATGGTTGTTTCTTTAATTCTGTGTTTAATTGCGTAATTGTTTGGCCAGCAATTTGGTTCCATATACTATCTATGTTATGCTTGGGAAAGACGTATATAGATTAGAGAAGAATTGAAGAGAGCTCGATCTTAACCCTTCAGGGGAGCGGATTTTTGGTTAGGATAGGGATATACCTAGTCACCGTGCTTAATTAAACATCGTAATCGTAGTGCGTTCTAATAGATTAATTTCATAGGAATATAGGCGTTAATCTATTGAGAATAGGTGAGTAGTACTTCGGGAGAAGGCTACGAGAGCAATTATCGATTAATTAGCAACCATGAGTGAATTATATGAAAGGGAGAGTTAATTAGAATGCAATACGAGTGGTGAATTGATCACAACCCTGGAATATTTGTCTCTATTGAATACACAACAATACTCTCGTTACTTGATAATTAGTTCCCATAATCGTAGAATAAATTAGTTATATTCCTGGATTTTATTTTAGCTCGATTAAATATCAATTAGAGTGATTCAATAAGTAGTTTACGCAAGTCCCTGTGGGTTCGACATTCGATTTAACATTATATTACTTGCTACGACCAGGTATACTTGCGTGTGCGATTTGGACCGACAAGTTTTTGGCGCCGTTGCCGGGGACTTGAATATAGACTACTTTTTAGTTACTTGCTTTAATTGGTTATTTCCTTGAGTCTAACGTCATGTAATTTTTGCTCTAATCTCAGGAACTTCGAGTGAATGCGTAGGGTCAGAAGCCAAGATAGACTTGGCGGCTTTGACCCCCGAACCTGAGAGATCATTTCACAGGAGATTGCGAGAAGCAAGAGATACAGACAATCTTCAGGACTTCATCCGATTTCCTGTGAACATGGCAGAGGAACAACACATAGCTGTTCAGGAGGTGGAAATGCCCAGTATTGCTAATGTCACCTCCAGCATCGTGAAGCCCACAATCACTGGGCACTTTGAGCTAAAACAGAGCATGATCCAACTACTTCATGCAAACGGGCAGTTTTTGGGTCTTCCACACGAGGACCCACAGCAGCACATTTTGAACTTTTTGGAGATTAGTGATACATATATCACTAAAGGGGTCACGCCAGATTATGTGAGGCTCACGCTTTTCCCATTCTCTATATTGGGCGAAGCAAAGCGATGGCTGAAAGCAGAACCAGCTAATTCCATCACAACATGGAACGATCTGGCGAGAAAATTTCTGGCAAGGTTCTTCTCTTCAGGAAAGACCGCAAAGCTAAGGAGCGAGATAGTCTCCTTTAGACAGAAAACAGGTGAATTGTTATATTCAGCATGGGAAAGGTTCAAAGGGCTAAGAGACTGCCCTCATCACAATCAGACAAATGAGGTGTTAGTTCACACTTTCATTGAGGGGCTTCATCTGCAAACAAAAATTGTGGTAGGTGCAGCAGCCGGAGGTCAGGTGTTGGAGAAGAATTACGATGAAATATTTGCATTACTGAATATATTTTCCAAAAGCAATCCTGACTGGCAAGGTGAGATGGGGAGAAATGTGGTTCAGAGTCACCAGGGGTTCTTGAAATAGATGTTGTCTCAGCATTATCAGCTCAGATCTCTACATTGACTAACCAATTCAATCAGATAAACCTGATCATTAACAAGCAACAGGCCCAGCCAGTGCAACCAATTCAACAGATTCAGGTATTTTATGAAGTTTGTGGAGAGGGTCACATGAGAAATATATGCCCAGCAAATCCAGAGTCTGTATATTTTGTGGGTAATGTAAATCAAGCCCAAACAAATCAGTATGGGGACACCTACAATCCCAATTGGAGGAACCACCCAAATTTCTCTTGGGGTGGTAATCAAGGCAATCAGAATCAATATCGGCCTCAAGCACCTCAACAACAATACAGACCACCTCAGGCTGAACAATCATCTAGCTTTGAGGAGATTATGAAGAGAATGATGAACGACCAACTTGCTTTCAATCAGAAAATAATGGTTGATCACCAGGCCCAAGCAGCAACAATGAGAAACTTGGAACGTCAATTGGGGCAACTTGCCAGTTCCCAAAATACCAGACCAGCAGGAGCTCTTCCTAGTGATACTGAGCCTAATCCTAAGGCTCAAGTCAATGCAATTACCTTGAGAAATAGAAGAATACTAGAAGAAGCTCCAAAAACAAAGAATACAGCTCATCCTGGAGGAGAATTAGTTCCCAAGCCAGTTGAGGGGAATGAGAAAGATGATAAAGGACCCGAGCCAGTAATTGAAACAAGGCCACCACCTCCATTTCCACAAAGACTTCAGAGGCAAAAAGATGATGCTAAGTACAAGAAATTCCTAGATATGTTGAGCCAAGTGAGTGTGAATTTTCCTTTGGTGGAAATTTTGCAAGAGGTGCCTAAGTATGCAAGGTATCTCAGAGATGTTTTGGAAAATAAACGAAGACATGCAGAGTTCAAAATAGTTGCACTCACTGAAGAGTGTAGTGCCAGAGTTCAAAGTAAACTTCCTCCTAAGTTGAAGGATCCTGAGAGCTTCGCAATTCTTTTATCTCTGGGAAAACAAGAAGTTGGTAGAGCCCTGTGTGATTTAGGGGCTAGTATAAATTTGATGCCATCTTCTTTGTTCAAGAAAATTGGATTGGGGGTTCTTAGACCTACCACAATCACATTACAGTTAGCAGATTGGTCACTAATTATGCCGGAAGGAATTATTGAATATGTGCTAGTTCGAGTGGGAAAGTTTATTCTCCCTGTTGATTTTATTGTGCTTGATTACGAGGCAGATGAGGAAGTGCCCGCTATTTTGAGGCGACCATTCTTAGCTACTGGTGGAGCAATTATTGATGTGAGGGCAGGGAAGTTAAAAATGAGAGTTGACGATGAAGAGGTCACTTTTAATGTGTACAAGGCACTTAAACTCCAAAAGAATTATGAGGACCTATGCATGATTACTGTGGTCGACGTGAAAGGGATAGAGCAGAGTCCTTATGTGAATGGCAGCGATCCAGAGGAGGTGGTGTTGCAAACTGAGGGTGTAAATATAATTGAGAAAATAAACAGAGATGAAAAATGAGACCCATTAATAGCGTGCAAAAAGGCTAGGCTTCGTGGGAGAAAGAAGAAGAGAAAGCGCCCAGCCTGAGCAGAGTAGCAGAGTCGTGCCACGAC